>JAHPZR010005630.1:0-11624 GCA_019787425.1 Platygyra sinensis | reverse complement strand
AGCGGAAAATATTTGGGAAAATTTGAGGTGTTGGAAATATGATTGAATGTGGTCTTCGATGTTTGACACTATATTTTTTTCAGGTCTCTGTTCTAGTAGTGTTACGGCCGCACTTGCATTAATGACCGTCATCACTCAGTTGCTGCTATGGACAAAATTTATTTCACTCTTTACTATACTTGGGCCAAGTATAACGTCCACATATAAAGGGCTAACCCGTATACGACCGCTCTCATGTGGCTTTGATAGCTCAGTTGGGAGAGCACTGCACCGGCATCGCAGAGGTCGTGGGTTCGAATCCCGCTCAGAGCCTGAATTGTTTTCAGGTCTCTGTTCTAGTAGTGTTACGGCCGCACTTGCATTAATGACCGTCAACACTTTTTTGTACAGAATTAATATCTTGTGGCACTTTATAGGCTCGATCCAATATGCATATTCTGAGTACTGCGTCTTCTATTTGATTGTAAATTTTAACAATAAATAGGTGAACATAATTGCAAAACATCGTACACTGCTTACCAGCGCCAAGTTTACCAAAGGGTGCTTCGGTCAGTTCCTGGAGTTGTGGCCAGCAGACACAGTGGTTGTTGGATTAGTGTTATTAAATACTGCAGGGCCTGGATTGTTCTCCACGTCGTTCACTTCCCCTCACAAGCAACAGGATATAGACGAAATGTAGGTCATCATTTCTTTACATGTCCAGAATTTGTTTCAATGTTGTCGAACAAAACACATTTAGCTAAGACATGGTAAGAATCCATCCCATTGAACATGTGATAAAGCATCCTTCGCTTCCTCGACCGGTATTGTTCAACTTATGTCCCCATACTCGCAGTTAATATTGTCATGTCGTTAACAAACAGCTTCAGTACAGTTAAGTTCAGCAGTTTGACTGCATTCACAGCTGCTCAAAATAACTTCACAGCAGTAGAAGTACATGCATACGATTTACGTGATAGCAGTACATCGAGTCCAATAACTGACACTCGTTTGGGTAATTAGAAGGTGAGTTCTTGCGAAAGCAGATACTCAGTTCTCCCGTGCAATCCACACTTAACACTAGCCGAGCCTGGATAAGTTAATGGCTTGCGTGAGAAACAAATCGCTTGTATCGGAATGTATCGGCGAGGATCTAAATGCAAATAACAGAGAATACATGGTTCTCGAGAGCAGCGAGGGAAGAAAGATAATATCTAACAAAAACGAGCCAAAGCAATTTAAAAATGGAAAACAACTAACCTTGGAAACTGCAACCAACTCGCGACGGTAAGCTGTGCAAAAATATTACATGTACTCAAAACAGCAATGGCCGCTGTATCGAAAGCTCACGTCATATAAGCCTACTAAATTCCTCCCAGAAGACCTCGCGATACCCGACACGCAGACAAATAAACCCCGCCGATGATAGCATAGGGGTCTTCATAAGACCCCAAAAATCATATTGATAAATTTATTATGAAATTATAAAATCATCAAAATAACGTAGCCCATAGGATAGCCCATGGGCTAGGTTTTGTCCACACCCCTTAAAATTAAGACAACACAATTATTGATAGGTGCAGTTGAAAACACTTATTGTCATTAAATGAAGATAACAGATATAAAACTCTTCAAAATTGGGTCAGAAAAGAAATAATTAACAACAAGAACCCATTAATTGCAATGTCTTCAGCTTTAGAAGTTAAAATTAATGATTGGCATTCATTAGTTTAAGCTAATTAACCTTTTATAGCATTTTTCTTCTAAACGCTGGTTTGGCAGATCTAGAGCTCACTGAAGTATTAACTTGCCGTTAGCAAAGATGCATATTTTGCTCACTGAAAAGGATTTTCATTGAGCAAGGAAGAGTTTTTTTTTTCTTATTTCATTTAACTAAAGTACTTGTATTGTCTACTCCAAATGAACTTAATATTCTTCTGTCAAACTAAACTTTGAGAACGTTTGCTGTTTATCTTAGAGAAAGATATTCACCAAAGTGTAAACAAGGCATGTATATCTGTGAAGTCTCAAACAAATTCAAGTTCATATTTTCTGCCTGAAATTGCATATATACCGACATTTTTAACAGTTATGTCCTCTATTCTCAATTTACCTTTAAATAAATCCATGTACCGGTAAATTTTAATCTAACATCCAATTGCTAACCACTGGAATAAAATTTAACTTGTTTAAAGATACATTTAGCAATCAAATGCTCTTGAACTGCAGTTATTTAGGGAACCGATGTTATTGTGTTTCTTTTAACAGCAAGATTCACTGAGGAGAACCTTCAACAAAGTATCATTGCTGATGCTTCTGGAATTATAAGCTGTAGCGCTGAAGGAACTCCAACCCCACAGATTGAGTGGAAGAGACAAGATGAAGTACAACTGGACAATGCAAGGTTCATAAAACTTCTGAATGGAAGTCTATATGTCAATCCAGTTCACCGACAAGACAAGGGAACATACATCTGTACCTTCACGCAAAGTAAAGGAAGTAAAGGAGGTATGTCCAGGACTACAACAGGAAAGCAAATCATCAAAGTTTCTATCATAAGTGAGTAACAAAAATTAATAATATTTTAACTATTTTATGAAAGATTTTAACTTTCTTGTTAACCAGGGATGGATCTAGGGGGGTGTGCTCCCCCTCTCCCTTCGAGATTGTAGTCGTATTGCAGGGGACTGAATAACAATTAAGAGTCAAGGATGTTCAAACTCAAACAGAACTTTATACGTAAACAGCGGGAAGACAAAAGTGATTACAAAAGTGCTTATATTCGGTTTGCTCGCTCTCGTGTCCTTCCGTGTCACGTGACATTCCCATGATTCCACTACAGTCCATCCCTTCTTAAAGGGAGTTCATTCATGACAAAAGCTTACACGATGAATAAAGTTAACATGATAAATATATGTGAAACATGAACGCTGACAAGAAAATCTTAACAGTCCAAAATCCTCATGAGTCCACCCCTTCTTAAATGGTATTTTAGCTTTCTGAAACTAAAGTTCAAAACATGTCTTTATCAAGTTTTAATACGTAAGTTCCACCATGTGATCCCCAGACATCAAAATCAGTCCTTTTAACTTTCCACGACGTTTCAAAATTTCCTGAGCATTGGGAATCTGTTGATACACCACTTTGCAGGCCTCAGAGGCATATGCCTTTGCACCTGGTAGACTGTTCAGATATTGGCCAAAGGAGAATGCTAACTTTGCCAAATCAGGATCAATCGTTGTGCACTTATGGGCAGGTAATTGTGGAGGAGGAGTAACAACCTGTGTGGTAGTTGGTTGGTCTTCATAATTTCTGAGATCAGAAGTTGCTTCTTCTGAAAAGTCATCTGGCACAACAATAATCTTCTCAATGTTTACAGTTCTAAGCTCTTCCTCAGTGAATTTGTGTCGAAGTCGTAGCTGATCCTGGTGACCATGAACATGAACTATAACAGTGTAAGGGCCATCAAATCTGCAGATGAGTCGTGTGGCTGATCCTTTTGGTTGTGGACTTGGAGGTGGTGTTCTAACATAAACTTGCTTTCCTTCAGCTATGTTAAGTTCTCTGGATGTTTTATCATAGTATTCTCTTTGAGTTCTCTTCATATCTGCTTTGATGCTGTTAAACAGTTTTTGTGCTTCACACATACGAGACACAAGCTGTTTTGCATAAGTGCTTCTTGAGAGAGTTTCTGCAGGTACGTCAAGAGTAATGACTTCAGGTGATGGTGCATTTCGTCCAAAAACTAGGAAAAAAGGACTAGTTTGACCTGTATCAGGGATTGGAGATACATTGTGGGCATATACAGCTGGCTGCAGAAATTCTTCGCAACGTTCCTGATATTTCACACAGTAAATTCCTACAGCTGCATTCAACCATCTGTTAACGCGTTCTGTACTTCCATTAAGGCGTGGACGGTAACTAGTTGTAACAATGTGTTCAATAGAGAGAAGTTTTGTTAGCTGGCGTAATACTGCATTAAGCCATTCTCCTCCTTGATCACTTTGCAAAACTGCTGAAAATCCATTCTGCAAGAAGACATCATTAAACAAGGCTTGTGCGGCAGTAGTTGCTTGTTTGCTCGCACGAAATTAGAGTACGGACAAACGGCAGTCAGAATCCATTTGTTAGCAGTTGGGGTAGTAGGCAGTTGTCCAACATAGTCTACACCAATGGTATTGAAGGGATAGTCATAGATGCGAATTTGCATCGGTCCATGTTTAGGATCTGTAGACTTAAATTTCATACAGGCAGGGCATCGTCTGATCCAGTTCCGCACATGCTTAGCCATGTTCCGCCAATAGAAGTCCCACGAAAGGGATCCATAAGTAGCTTCACGCCCGCGATGCATACCAACTGGTGAGTCATGATATACTTTTAGAAGGTGACGTTGAAGTTGAATGTCATTGGGAACCATAATACGGTAGTGATTTGGCTCTTCCATAAATTCATCTTGGTACATTAACAAACTGTCAACAACAGCTGAGCGCTTTGTCATTTGTTTAACCCATTGCAAATGTTCTTTTGGAATGTTCTTGAGTGCTGAAATATCTTGGTTCGAGGTGTGAAACTTGATTAACAGATTGCACCAGTAATCCTGTAGTTGGTGCTTTGCGAAACTCGATCGATTGTGATTTAAAGATTCTAAATTTTCAAAGTCTTGAAAATTGAAGTCAGACGATGAACTTTCTGGAGATTTAGCAACTTCTGGAGTCTTGGTCTGAGTTGTGGTTGAAGGTTTGACTTGAGGCTCCTTTACAGGCTTAGCTCTCTTTGGAGCTGTAGTAAGACAAACTGGGTCAAAGCCATTGGTTTCAGGTATACCTTGCATACGGCAGCTGAGCCCACAGTACGAGCGACAGTCAAAACTTAGCTGTCCTACCGAAACGACACGATAATAGCCTTTTTCTTCGCAGGTAACAAAAATAGAGAAAATGCGAAAGTTGCTTTGGCTTCTTCTAATAGTTAACTTGAGAATTCCGGGTTTAGTTTGACGAGAAACAGGATATTTTGTTCAAAATAAGAAAACTATCACCCTACCTGGCGACACTCGACGAACTACGAGCGAGTTGCCATGCCAGGCGCCAGCGACTCAGATTTGGCGCCAAATTAGAAGCTTAGAGACACAAACTTCTTCATATTTTTATCATTTTAAGAACTGATAGGGATTTCACAAAATTTTAAATCCCTTTTCGTGGAGTATTCAGTGCCATCTCCAGCGACAAAAGTTGCCTGGCTTCAATGTCTTTCAGTCCTGTAAACTTATATTGACGTCAGGACAGTAAAGTTTTTCCCGCCTGCTGAATCCTGATTGGTCAATTCAAATTTCCCGCGCGCCGACCGTATGTAAGGTAAGACATGCATTGTATAGACAAGCCATAGTATTGTTAAATGTTCCAAGAACAAGTTCAGGGGTGTGGTTTGGAACATCGACTGAGGTTGCGATGATGATAAATGCGACAACAGCATTCTCTGGAGGTATGACAACATTATCATCAAGAATGTTCTCTTTGGTAGGGTGACGGCTGAGGACATCAGGAACAATGTTTCTTTCCCCTTTTCTGTGTTCAATGAAAAAGTCAAACTCGGCCTACTCATGCACCATCTAGCAACTTTTGCCTGCTGTGGTGCCATTGTAGTCAACCATTTAAGATTTGCATGATCTGTTACCACTTTAACTCTTCAGCCTAGAATGTAAGAGCGAAACTGTTCGAGTCCCCATTTCACTGCAAACAGTTCCTGGTGCATAGTTGTCCAACGTCATTCAGCTGGTGCAAATGCTCGGGATGCAAATCTAACGGGGTGAAGAACGCCATCCTTTTCTTGAGCAAACATTGCTCCACATCCAAGCTTGCTAGCATCCACATGTAATTTAAACGGAGCATTCCAATCAGGATGGAAGAGCATAACATCAGGGCCAGTGATTGCTTGCTTTAAGTCTTGAAACTCTCTAGCTGTTTCTTCTGTCCACTGAAATGACACACCCTTCTTGAGCAGGGATCGCAAGGCTTGTGTTCGGGTAGACATGCATGGAATAAAGTCTCTGAAATATCCGCAGAGTCCAAGAAACCGTTTGACTGTAGAAATGTTAGTTGGTGTGGGAATTGATAAGATTGCTTCTACTCCTCTACTTATCGGTGTTTGACCTTCTTGGGTTACACGATGTCCCAGTATTTGAATTTCCCTTGCAAAGAAAATACACTTGGAAGGTTTCAGTTGCGTGCAGACTTTAACCAGTCTCTGAAACAAGAGTGAATAATGTTCAAGGGCTTCCTTGTCTGACATTGCCCACTGAATTATGCCATCCACATAAACAACAGGCCATTTGTGCAAGTAGTCAGCAAATACAGTGTTCAAAATCTGCTGGAAGGTGTTTGGTGCTGTTTTCAATCCGAAGGGAAGCCTGAGAAATTCATACAATCCCAGGTGTGTACAGAATGCTGTTTTTGTGCTGATCTGACTGTCTGATGGAAATGTGCCAGTAACCACTGACCAAGTCACATTTTGCATTTACTTTTCCTTGGCTGACAGCATCCAGAACACTTGAGATGGATGGGAGAGGGTAACCACCAGGGTAACACTATTGAGGCGACGATAGTCCACCACAAATCTTGGAGGTTGCAGTCTACCTTTTTCTGGAGGTTTGCGGACCAGGATACATGGGGAACCCCATTCTGATTGACTTGGTTGTATTATCTTTAGCTTAAGCATCCCCTCGATTTCTGTTTTGATTGCTCTGAGTTCTTCTGGGCTTTTCTTGTATGGGTGACTATAGATGGGAGGTGCATCTGCTGTGTCCATTCTATGCTCAAACCCCTTGACAGCTGTGAGTGGACTCCCAGGGAGAAGAAATGCAGTAGGATACTGACAGATAAGTTCCTTGAATCCCTTCATAATATCTGCATCAACAGCAGAATACTCTAGGCCACCTAAATCCAAGGCCTGAAATACAGCATCAGTGTAAGCAGGTGAGTAAGGGTCACACGTAGGTTCTTCTACTGGAGGAAACTCAGGACCCTGACAGTCAAATTCAGGTAAGGCATCACAGAAAGGAGACAATATGGATGAGTTGAGACCAGAAGCTTCCATTTCTTTTGTTTGGACTGAAAGTTGCCATTGCTTTGGAGCACAAGAGGCTAAGTCACAATATTTCTGTTCAGTGTTCTCTGGAGCTTGTGATGTGGTGGGTGGCTGCTGTGTATTTGCCCATGTGAGCCATCCATCTGCAAGTTGCTTTGCAGTAGTGTCAGCTGCTTCATCAAGAATAGCATCATCATCCTTTGTCATTTCTCTAACGTTGCCTAGAATAACATTCTCAGGTATACTTGTCTTCTTCAACTTAGATTCCACTGCTAATGTTGTACAGTAAGTAATGTGCGTGTCTGGAACTTCCTCTGCAAGTACTGAATCTGTTGTTTCAGGAAGGTCTACAAGGCGTGCATTGTAGCATGGATCACTGTGTGGATGTGTACTTTCTGGTACAATGTGACTTGAAATTTGCGTCAGATCAAAGGATCCACTGAGAACTTTTATGCCTTGTTGGATATCTTTGCCCTAAATCCAAAGTGGTTGACGTGCTGCTTGGTTTACCATGAAAGCCGTGGAAAGGGTCAAACAGACTGTAACAAAGTTAAGACTACGATGAAGAGATTGCAAATGCTTGCAAACACCCAGTGGTGGTGCTCCAGTAAGAACGCATGTAATACTGACATGTGGCTTTGGCACTGTAAGTCCACTTTCATGTGATAAAGACCCACTGGATGCTGGGGAGGTTGTGAAGCCTTCGTGTGGATTATCGAGAGAGCATTCGACACGAAACTGCATACTTCGATGCCGAAACATAATGGACAGAACATAATGATCAACCAAAGCTTGAGTTGCATGAAGAAGGTTCTCACCAAAGAGCATTGGCCAGACGAGACCTGGAACTACTAGCATAGTAAATACAGTTTCTGTTTTTGTTTCCCGTGTAATAGGGATTTCCATGGTGGCAACTGCTTTAAGATTAGACTTTGGATCCGCAGCTGTTACAGAAATAGGCTCTTCCAGGGGACAATACTTAAGAGTGACTTTCTGAGAATGTCGAGAATCGGAAGACACCAGCGAAAAATCGATTTTTCTTTTATTTCGCCAAAACATACCTTTGGGTGAACTTATTCAAGGAAAAATAGTTTAAAGTTCCAACGATTTATTTCGCGGCCAAAATTTAAGAAAGTTCGAAATTTGCATACAATGGCGGTTTTCGTAACTTAAAATCTTCAAATTTCACGCTTCTTTACGAAAACATCAGGGGCGTAAAAACAATCCTACGAAAACGAAACTTGGCACAATTGTTATTTCATTCTTATACTTTAAAATCGTGTAGTAAGTTTCTTGAAGTTTTGTTTACAGCTTTTTAACGAAGAGTATTTGTACAGCCCCCATTTGTGTCACTTGGCAAGGAACAAATAAGGGCCAACTTCGACTAGGATAAATGGCCACTGGTATATATCATTTGGTCAAAATATTTATATTTTAGGAAACCTTGGTTATTGGTTTTTTCACCAGAAAAGTTATAGCTCTGGGAATTAAAATGTTCCCCGTCAGTAAAATAAAATGTTACAGCATGTAAGCGAGTTCAACTTTATGCAAATCACGAGGTTGCTCTTTGGAAGTCAACGGTTTAAAACAGGAAACAACGACTCACCGTCACTTACGCTCCTTCTGGCGCTATAGAAATTATTTAAACTTCCCAGTGTCCTTTTGAGTTGTTCTTAAAATATTTCCAGTAACACAGCGAGCATAAACGGCCATAAAATTCGACAAGGTCGACAATTTTTACATTTGCTGTCGCACACACAGGTGTGGATCTTTTCATCGTATCTTTTTATCGTATTGCTTAGTCGAGAGTCCTTTAAAAATATGAGAATACACACTTCAAAAGGAAGCAAATCAGTCTCTCATATCTGTATAGTTCATGTCCACTTATGGGTAAATAACTCAGTTCCCGTTCACTGAATAAACAAGTCGAATGACCTTTGCGGTGTGAGAGGTCACATGTTATGCCGTTATGTTACTTTCTCCCGGTTTCACATTACAAGGGTAACGCCGTATTTCACAAGGTAAAAAAAGGTAGAAGTCTGCATGCGAGCCAACTGTGGCCCACCAGGCCGGAGCTTATCCCGGTTTCTGTAGCATGAAGCGACTGGGAGTATTTCTACTCTCCCCTGGATGGGATGCTAGTCCATCGTAGGGTTACACCAGGCATTAAATTCGCCGGTACCCATTTATACACCTGAGTGGAGAGAGGCACCTCGAGAGTACTCATTTCACATGGCATTTGGTTTTATTTAAAATGGTCTCAAATATATTTTATTCAGGAAGCAAAAACAACAAATGATTAAATCACGGAATTAAGGCGGCACAGCACAGTTTTTTTTCCTTCACAAGATGAACAAATCTGCAAGCATTAGCACATTTTCAAATAAAAGCCGGGGCGGATCCAGACCTTGAACTAAGGGCCTGTTTACATCGAGGTGGGGGACCCCAGGTAGGTGATGTAACCCGCCTAGCCGCAGGGCTGTCACTAAGGGCCGGGGGCCGGGTATTTTCCCCGGCTGCTAGAAGTCAGAGCCCCGGCTACTTTGATACAAAACGAAAATATTGGAAAGAGAAAAATGCATCAAATTACAAAACTATGAATTAAAAAACAAATCAATAGTTTATTAATACAAACTCTTATTCATCTTTTAAAAAGAGGCGACTTTACAATCCCTGTGAGACTGACTGAAAACACGTAATATTCAACGTCATCTTTCGAAAGCGTGAGATTTTACGAAGTGTTCATTTTGTTTTCGGAGTTTTTGGTTCTGCGTAAAAATGTCATCCAAAAAACGAAAGGCAGCAGTGGACAAACAAAGAAAACTGGACTTCTTCTTCTCTTCTAGCTCCGCTTCAAGGTAAGATTATGTTAAACCAAACAAACAACCATTTGAGCTTCAGCATTTCTCTTTTGAATCGACCACTGAGATTAGGCGCGAACGAATTTGCAGAAGATGCGCGTGGCCTAGTAGTTGTCACACATGGACTTGCCGTTGTTGCACTTTGAACAATTTCTACAAAAAAAGTCGGCGATCAGTTACAGTACAGGTCAAAGGGATAGCAGCACCTACACGCGCGTAAAATGCGTGTAGTCTGCGTGTAGTATTCGTGGACAGTGCGTGGGCAGTGCGTGGACAGTGCGTGGGCAGTGCGTGTAATTAACTGCGTGTAAAATTTACTCTTCAGGTAGTTACACGCATTTGCGTGTAATTTCACCGGTATGCGTGTATTTAAACTGGAAGAGGAGGCCTTTGTTATTTATACACGCATTTGCGTGTATGAATTAATAACGAGCTCATGTATAAATAACAAACGAGCACCTAAGAAACAAATCTTCTTTCATAATCTGTAACAGCCCGCACTTCTGCTTAACGTCGAAACTTAATTCTTAGAGATCTCTGAATTTCGTTTACATTTACGTTAAAACACGAACGACGTATGTCGCAACGTAAATGCGCACAAAATGCCATTTCACTCCTGTTCCTTCGAATAACAATGAAATAGATACTCGCGTACTCTCTCTTAATTTGCTAATTGCCATCACTTCTGTTTAAATAGCGAAGAATCAAAACTTTTATAGCAAAATCTAAGCTGATGTTTAAAATTAACTGAAAATCTCGCCGCTTGTTGTTGAAACTCGAACGGAAAAAATATTTTACTATGAAGCGGTAAACCAGTTTAATGAAACTGCTCGATTCTATCGGGAACGTTTTACGACCAAGAGCAAGAAGGCGAAAGATTAAACTATATCACAGTGCAGTCCACTACGATAAATGTTACACAAGGTAAATGCTTTGTTTTCATTACACGCACTTTAAATATTCTGTTCTCACTACACGCACTTAATGAGTTCCAGTTGAACGACTGCGTGTAAAATTACACGCAATATTGTGTCTAATGAGTCAAAATACACGCGTGTAAATACACGCATTTTCTTGTCTTTGCGTGTAAGGTGCGTGGGCACTGCGTGGACACTGCGTGGGCACTGCGTGGGCACTGCGTGTAATGTGCGTGTACTACACGCGCTTTACGCGCGTGTAATGCTGCAATCCCTTTGACCGGTACTGTAACTGCAAACTTACAACATTATTTTGGTATTCCTCTCGTTCGTTTACTCGTCCACAAATAAGGGTAAAACTGGAAAGTCTTACACATCAGTAGTACATGGCTTGCATATGTCCCAGTTATTGCTATATGCCCGACAGAAATTTGTCCATAAGTGCAAGTAGTTTCATTGCATTAATTTCTCAAAGCAACGCTGTTGGTTCAAGGAAAAATGAACCAGTGTGACGTTCCCGACACGTTCTTGACGCCATGTTTTTTACTCGTGGTCACAAGCTTCTTCCACTCGTTCCCAGTCTTCCTCAACTTCTCCTTTCTGTCACGCCAATATTTGCGAGTCACGCGGGTTGTTTTATGATTGCGTGGGTGTAGTTTTTTCGAATCCCAAAATAAACAGCATTCATATACCGCCCCCCTCCTCCCCTTAGTAGCACCAGACTTTTTTTGTCCCCGGATACTTTTTACAATTCCCCGTCTACTTGAAAAATTAGTGACAGCCCTGT
>JAHPZR010005629.1:0-17402 GCA_019787425.1 Platygyra sinensis | reverse complement strand
TAAAGAGCGCCTGCATGTGCCGTATCAGGATTCAAGGGGGGCCAACCCTACCTCCAAAAGCACTACCATTTGCTCTCTGTTTATCTCTCCATTGGAATGGGATATTTATATAGCACTGAGCCGGTCTTCTTAGACATGTGGGTCACTTTTCTTTGACCTTTTATTAGAACGCATGCGCTTTTTTGTCGCTTGCATACGCTGAATTTACGAAAATCCACTGGTACTAGCCATAACTTAGCAGAAACAGACCAGAAATATAACATATCGAGTAATAAGAGCGGCAAAAAAGATAGAACGGTGGTTTAAAGGAGCGTAAACTAAAAATATTTCATGCGGAAAGTCACGGAAATATTTTTAGTTGCATAATAGGTAAATCGTTGATGTCATGTCTACAGGGGATTCCCCTGTTTTAGAAAGGCCAAAGTCATGGTCACGTTTTGTCGCCCACGCTTCAGAGTAATTAAACCGACTGCCAGCGCTCCGACAGAAGAACTGCTTTTTGAAGCTCGCCAACCGTAGCTTCTAGCTTTTTGACTTTATTGTTTAATGATGCAAAAGCTGTATTAACACTAGATTGACTAGCTTTTTTAGCTAACTCATTTTTGACGTAAACAGTTCCAGCTTTATTTTTTAATAAATCTGTGACGAGTTTTTTTGTGGCTGCGTCATGGTTATCAACAGGAGCTGAGACATTAGTCAATCTTTTACCTTTGAAATGATAATGTTAATCTGCGGTCAAATGGAAACCGACGCCTTTTTCTCCTTTTTCGCCTTTTTCTACCTTTTTTAGAGCTTTACTCTTTGAATCACCATTTAAGTAACCCATATATATCATGAAATAGATATTTTAATCTTGCCCTGTGCCTTGTGCTCTATAGCTATCGCTGCTATCATTATCGCTGTTATTGCTTTCCTCAGACTCTCTATCGGTCTCTCCATCGGTCTCTTCCTCGGTCTCTACTCTTCTTTTTGCCTTGGGCTATCGCTTACGTGTACTGATGCCATTATATAATAATATTAAATATTTTTTTAGCTCGCGCTATCGCTAAATGATTGTACCTTGACTCTTTTCAAATTCTTTGATATCACCATAAGCATCACTATTCAAATTATAGATATTTTTAGTTATTAAACCTCTCCGAATAGTGAAAGGAAAATCTGACACATTCATTATACTAAAATATTCGTCTTTATTTTGAAGATCAGGATGAGCGACAGTGGTTGCCTTAGAGAGACACTAAAAATAATTTTGATAGTATCATCTTTAATAAATAACCAAAAATATAGTTGTTTTCCTTTGGCATTATTTGGAATAGTAATTATTTTTAAACTTGGTTCATTAATTAATGCATTTTTACTGACAACTACTCTATCTTTAGAGACAAAGATATTAATAGATGGAATACCACCTGTCCAATGTAAAGTTATTATCATGCTATCACTTGTAGTACTTTTATGTTGGAAGGCTAAATAAAAAGTCACATCTCCTCCGTTATCATCATTTGTCTGATATGAATAATTATTTTGAGTTCTACCTTCAACAGAATCAGAGAAATAAAACTCTTTTATTAATGACAATCTTGCTTTTGCTGAATCATTTCTTATCAAATTTCTATATATAGCTTTAACATTTGAAGGTAAATTATTAAATTGTTTTTGTAAATCTGCATGGATTGTTGTTATAGAACCTTGTAAATTAGAAACAGAAGTTTGAAAAGATTTTTTAGAATCATTTAACTGTTTAAAATTGATAGCATCACTATCTTCATTTCCATCTAAAAGATTTTTAATTTGTTTGTTATTCATATTAATAGGAGCTTCAAAAACTACTTTTTGATTTTCAATATAATAAAACCTGTCCCAAAGTCTTACTTCTACATCATTTTGAGTACCGGAAACTCCATAAACCACTACAAATATTTCAGTATCAGCATCATTTTTATTTGTTTTACCATGTGCTTTGCTATCTACGTATTTTTTTGTTACAGCGTCTCCATCATCAATTGGGTCAGCTACATCAGTCAATCTTTTTTCATCAATATCAAAATTACCATAATCAGTCAACTTAAAACCAATACCAGGAAGACCGTCATCTCCTTTTTCTCCTTTTACTGATGTTTCACTCCTTCCTATATTACCATTTAAGTAACCCATATAGTATATCTCTAGATGTATGGGTTATTGACCAAGTGTGAGGTCAAGATGGCTGGATATTGGCCAAGTTCTTTTTTTTGCGTGTAGAATTACCGCAGCGGAAAGGGATTTAGCTCATAATGATTCTGATAGATTAAGAGAGATCCACGATTGCATCAAACACTATAAATCAAAATCTAAAACAATAAAAGGTTCAGGTATAAAGAGAGGAAGACAGAGAAGCGGTGCAGGAGCCTATTTTTTTAATGATGCAAAAGAAATGCTGCAAAAGTTGACTCTGATTATTGCTGAAATGGAGGCTGGTAATACTAGTATCCAGATGAGAAACATGGGACAAACTATCTTGGATGCACTCTTACATTCAAATCATATCAACAAAGGACAATACCAACATTTAGTCAAAAAATATTTTCGTGTATAAATTTCTAGACATATAACATAAAATGGAAAGAGAAATAGTATTAAGCAGTTTTTCAGTTAAAAATAAACATGGTAATCGTCCAGGTGATTTTACAACAAGGGCTACACCAACAATTATAGTTGATGATAATGCCACATACTATATCGCTCTAAATCGAATTATCGCAATGGCTATTACATGGACAAATGTCAATTCAGGATACAATAATCAAAAAATAGCATGGAGTAAAGATGATGGTAAGACATGGAACAATATTGATTTTACTCAAGGAGTTTGGGATTATGAAGATTTTGACAAATATATTTAAGAGAAGAGAAAAACAACAAATGATAAGGGTAAAGGTGAGTATCCAATTATGCTAACTTTTGATGAACCTACTTTTCGTGTGATTATTACTTTAGATACCGGTTATAGACTTGATTTAACTAAGTCTGATTTCAATGAACGTATTGGTTTCGATAAAAAGATCTTAACAAATGAGAGTAATATTGGTGTTAGAATACCTAATCTATCACAAGATACTGATCTTTTAAATATTCATTGTGATTTAGTTAGTACTTCATTAGTTTATGGTGAAGAATCTGACATTATTTACAGTTTTGGCACTGCAACTTTAAAACCATCTTTCGGTTTTGTTTTAGAACCTCATCATCATCTTTTTAATCCTATTAACAGAACAAGTATTTCAAGTATACGAATCTATGTTACTGATGGTTTAAGGAGACCCGCTTATTTAAATAATGCAGACACAGCATTTTCTCTAATATTAAAAGAGCAGCGATAGCAGCTAGAGCACAAGGCAGTTAGAGCACAGGACCAGGGCTAGAGAGGAGGCGAAGCCTCCGCCCTAAAGAGGAGGGGAAGCTTCCGCCTTAGAGAGGAGGCGAAGCCTCCGCCTTAAAGTTATTTTATCTATACTACAATTATATGAAAAGCAGAGAATTCAGAAAAGTTTATCACCCATCTCTGGGTAGATATGTCTATATGCACAGAGGTAATGGACTAATTGTCCACAATATTATGAAGCCGCTTAAAGGAGCTATTGGCTCAGCTGGTAGAGCCGGTGCCAGAGCAGTAAAGGAGGTGGCATCTAAGTATTCAGTAGAGGAACAGCTAAAAAAGCAGCTAAAAAAGCAGCTAAAGCAGCGACAGCAAAAGCAGCTGAAAAATTAGCTACAAAGGCAGTCGAAAAATCTGGTGACTTATTAAGAAAGAGACTAAGTGCTAGATTCGGTGAACCTAGAGCTAGACCTAGGGCTACTTAAAGAAAGGGAGACGCTAAAATGACACAAAATGAAGTAAACAGATTTATTAATAATCCGATAACACGATCATAAAGCCGCTTTGCCTCCGCCCTAAAAAATATTTTTTTCAGTGATTAAGATATAATGGCATTTCGGTGAGAAGAAAATGTTCCGAGAAACGAGCTCATCCGATTTCAACTTGAAAGCAATTTAAGAGCACCTGCAAATGGGAGAGAACAACAAAAAAAGGCTATAAATTTACAATTAATGATAGGGGTACTTTCTATGACTGGTACAACGCATTTTTTGATGTGCAATTTAAGTTAGATCTTAAAGCAAATGGTGGAGACAATGCTGACACCAGAACTACCATCATTAACGGTGCGCATTCACTAATTAAACATTTAGTTATTAAGAGTGCAGGTAAAATCATCTATGGAACTGATAATCTTCATCTAGTCACTTTTGTTAAAAATTCATTAGAATACTCAGACGATTATGCTCGTACAGTGGCCAAAAATAGTCTTTGGTATCTAGATACAGATGCCACTTCAGATGACACAAACACTGGTTTAGAAGCGAGACGACTATTAACAGCAAGTAGAAAATTAGTTTCTGTAAATATTCCGCTAAATAGGTATTCCTTTTTTGAAGAGCTTGAAGGTCGTATGTTACCACCCATGCAGTTAGACTATGAAATAGAACTTACACCGGATCCAGAAGTATTATTTGGAGCAGCTGACACATTTAGATTAACTATTGAGCGTTTTAACCTATATGTTCCTCGACTAGAACCAAAAGATGACGAGTAAATTTAATGAGTAAATTTGTCTCTGAATATCAAAAACCAAGTAAATGGACATATCTTCGAGAGATGTATCAAGTCTCAGATATAAAAAGAAATAGTGGTGATTTTAGAATTTCCGCAAGTATTGATCGTGTAAGACATGTTTTTATCTTTATTCAGAGACCTAAAACTAATGCTATGGGAGAAAATCTTTATATTTTTGATACCTTTAACATTACTGGAGCTGATCCTGCTGTTACTTACTTAAATACCTGTCGTCTTGAATATGGAAATGGAGTTTATTACCCTGAACTTCAATATGACAGTACACAAGAAAATCTTGTTTTTTTCAGAATTAATGAATTACTCATGTAAAAAGAACGATTATAATACTGGTACTCAATTAAATGTTAGTAACTTTGAATCACTTTACCCTCTCCTTTATTTTAATCTAGGTTATCAAGTAGATCAGACAAGTAGAGATCCAAAACAATTAATGTTAAGATATACTATTAACCAAGCTAGTACTGCCGATTTTCAATTAAATGCTGTTGTTATTTATGAAAATGATGTTGTCATTGATAAAATGGGAGATCAACTAGTTATAGTTTAGGCGATAGCAATAGAGCACAGGGCACAAGGCAAAGAAAAATAAATTCATAAATAATATGACTGAATTACACAAAATTAATGTCAATCTCTCTGAAGGACAAAAGAGAAAACTAGCAAAAGCTTATAGAGATAATGAAGAAGTCTCTATTAGATTAGCACATAGTGATTTATCAGGAAGTGATACTTTAATGGTTCCTAGCAACACTGTAAAGAGAGTCGCTAAAAGTCGAGCAATGACCTTACAGTGATTTAGAGAAGCAAGTCAAATATGACAAGGATACAGGTAAAATATTAGAAATCTATGATAAACCCACAGGAAAGACAGATGCAATAGCCATGCAACATGATGTCGATTACAGCGTCTGCGGAGATGATAAAAAGTGTAAACATCGTGCAGATAAGAAAATGGTCCGTGCTCTTGATGCAGTGCCTTGGAAGGAGAGACAGTGGGGACATTGGCTTGCTCGAAATACAATTAATGCAAAAAGAAAGTTAGGTATGTATGTATGTATGTAAATCTTTATTTAAACACGGAAAATCATCAGTTAAGCTTAAGTTAAAAACTAAAACTAATTACAACTGCTTTACATGATTGCCGTGTGGGAATCCGATATATCAGCTACCTTCTTGATATTTCGCTTAAAATGCTCAACGGATGCAGCATTTTTTAAGGTAATGCTAAAAAAAAAACGCCCAAAATTTAGCGATAGCAGCGATAGCACAGTGGCAAGAAAAACTAGCAGATGAGTTACACAAGCCTATTAAACGTAATTTTCCTAAGAGAAGAGTAATTGTTCATAACGTAGATGACATTTGGTGTTCAGACTTAGTCGATACACCTAATTGCAATAACGTTGTCACAGAAAAAAGCTAAAAGCAAAAAGCCAAATAGGAATTAATTAGGGAAATTTTAATTTCTATTGTTCTTAGATACTGTATATGAATGAAAAGTACACTTTTTTATTCATGTCATTCATTTACATTATATTTTTCATTCATGTACGGTATCTGAAAACAATGGAAATTTAAATTTCCCTAATTAATTCCTATTTGGCTTTTTTCTTTTTGCCTTTTGCGTTTTGCTTTTTGATTTTTTCTATGACAACGTTATTGCAATTAGGTGTATGCAAAAATTGAGTAAATGGAATAGAGGTTATAAATATCTTTTGATTGTGCATTATGTATATATCAAAGATTTCAATCGTTTAATGTTTTCATTTACAAAACATGAGCATAAAAAAAAAAATTGTATGTATTGTTTACAATGCTTTTATTCTGATACTGACTTAGAAAACCACAAAGAAAACTGTATCGTTATTAATGGCGTACAATCTATCCAATTACCAAAAGTCATTATTGATAAAGATGGAAAAGAACACATCCCCAAAGTCTATTTTAAAAAATTATCATAAACAATTACCAGTTCCTTTTGTTATTTACGCAGATTTTGAATCTCTAACTGAAAAGATAAGTACTTGTCAACCTTCAGATGAGAAATCATACACAGAAAAATATCAGAGACACACTGCTTGCAGTTTTGGTTATAAAGTTGTTTGTCATTATGATAAGAAGTATTCCAAAGATATAGTAATTTACAGAGGAGCAAATGCAGCATCTAAATTTTTAGATTGCATGTTGTTAGAAGTAGAAGATTGTCAGAAAGTAATGAGAGAAAATTTCAACAAACCATTACAAATGACTGAAAGAGATGAAGAAGAATGTTTCAAAAGCTACTCATTGTCATATTTGTGAGAGAAAATATAAAAAAGATGATAGCTCAGTTAGAGATCATTGTCATATTACTGGAAAATATCGTGGTTCTGCTCATGCGAGTTGCAATTTAACATTACAAATATCAGCAGAAAAAATCAAAATACCTGTTATCTTTCACAATCTGAAAGGTTATGATAGCCATTTAATAATGCAAGAAATTGGACAAGTAATTACACGTGAAAATGCAAAAATAGACAGAGAAAACGAAAAAATAACTGAAAGAAAAAATAAAGATAGTGAAAGAGGGCGAGATAATGACGAGAAATTTATTCCATATTTAGGAATTGGCGTCATTCCATGTAATACAGAAAAATATATGTCTTTTAGTCTTGGTAAACACCTTCAGTTTTTAGATAGTTTTCAGTTTATGAGTTGTAGTCTCAATAGATTAGCTGCTAATCTTCCAAAAGATGGATTTCTTTACACTGAGATGGAATTCGGGGAAAAAGGCTAGTCTCTTAAAGGAGAAAGGTGTTTATCCTTATGATTACATGGATAGCTTCCAAAAATTTAATGATACTCAATTACCGAGTAAAGAAGATTTTTACAGTCAATTAACTGATGAAGATATCAGCGATGATGATTATAGTCACGCTCAAAAAGTTTGGAATACATTCAACATGAAAAATATGGGTGAATACCATGATTTGTATTTAAAAACTGATGCAATTTGTTAGCAGATGTTTTTGAAAATTTTAGAGGACTTGTCTCTCTTATTATGGACTAGACCCTTGTCATTATATCACTAGTCCTGGATTAGCTTGGGATGCAATGCTTAAAATGACTAGAGTCCATTTAGATTTAATTACTGATATTGACAGCAGCTTTTTATTGAAAAAGGTATGAGAGGTGGTATCTCTTATATTGCTCACCGACATGCTAAGCCAATAATAAGTACATGAAAGATTATGATCCTCAAAAGGAGTCTAGTTATATTATGTATTTAGATGCTAATAATCTTTATGGTTGGGCTATGTCAAAGCCATTACCTTATGGCGATTTTAAATGGAGGCGATAGTGTCGATTCTATTTTACGGAAAGAAGATGGTATTGGAAGGATTTATGAAGTTGACTTAGAGTACCCTAAAGAGTTACACGATTTACACAATGACTACCCATGTGCAGCAGAAAAGCTAAACGTTACTGATGAGATGCTTTCTGATTATTGTAAAGAGATCAAACAAAAATTCAAAATAAGTAGCATGGTAAAGTCCGCAAGTTAATACCTACACTATCTACGAAAGAAAAATATGTACTTCATGAAGCAAATTTAGAGCTATACTTAAGTCTTGGTTTAAAATTAAAGAAAGTGCATCGAGTTCTACAATTCAGCGAAAGACCATGGTTAAAGCAATATATTGATTTCAATACATGTAAGAGAAAAGACGCTAAAAATAGTTTCCAGAAAGACTTCTTTAAATTGATGAATAATAGTGTCTTCGGTAAGACCATGGAGAATCTCCGAAAACGCTGCAACGTAAAATTAATAACTGATGAAAAACAGTTACTAAAATTAAGTAGTAAACCAACATTCGTTTCATCTAAAATATTCAATGAGAACTTAGTAGCTGTCAATAGTAAATTAGAAAGGTTAAAACTTGATAAACCATCATATGTTGGTATGTGCATTTTGGATTTGAGTAAAGTGTTAATGTACGACTTTCATTACAATTTCATTAAAAGAAATACGGTGATGAGAGCAAGTTATTATTCACTGATACAGATTCATTATGCTATCACATAACGACAGATGATGCTTATCAAGATTTATACCAAGATAAATCACTATTTGACAATAGTGATTACGACAAATCTTCTAAGTTCTTTTTCGATGAAAATAAAAAAAGTAATAGGTAAATTCAAAGATGAAGCAGCTGGTAAGCCTATTACTAGTTTTGTTGATTTAAAAAGCAAACTGTATTCTTATTTGACCGAAAACAAAAAACAATAAAACAGCTAAAGGCGTTAAAAAGAATGTTATAAGGAGAGATCTCGGTCATTCAAATTATGAAGATACTTTATTCAGAAATATTAAGATGAGGCATAAACAGAAAAGCATTCTATCAGAGTATCATCACATATCTACTTACGAAACCAATAAAACTAGCTTATCTTGTTATGATGATAAAAGGTATATTTTAGACGATAAAATAACTAGTTATGCTTATGGGCATTGGCGGGCAAGGGAGAGCAAAGCCTAAAACAAAAAAAATTGATAATACCTTATAGATTAAAGATGCCTCGTGGTAATGTCAGAGGATATTCAAAAGAAAAAGAAGGCGGAAGACGGTGTGCACAAAGATTGTTACCTAAATATAACAGTCCAACTTATTTACGTTTAAAACTAAAAGTAGCTGCAAAAAATGCTGAAGACCTTATCATAGAATATGTAGAAACTGTAAATGATTTAACTGAAATAAATCATAAAAGCTATCCTTTTTTACCAATATATCATAAAGAAAGGGCGCTCAATCGCCGCGCCCGAGCTAGCCAAAAAATTGATAGACAATTTTTCTGTTTACGCTGATTTTTAAACCTTTTCACTTGGCTATTTTTAAACCTTTTCACTTGGCTATTTTTTAAACCTTTTCACTTGGCTATTTTTAAACCTTTTCAGTGCAAGCTGTAAAAAATTTGATAGACATTTTTTTTTTATGAGCCTCTGATTTTTTAAACCTTTTTACGTGGCAATTTTTTAAACCTTTTTACTTGGCAATTTTTTAAACCGTTTTTACTTGACTCTCATTTAAACCTTTTTACTTGGCCTGGGATGAGTCTGCGGTGGCGCCGCCACTACCTATACTATTCGTTCTACCTAGACCAATCGGGATAAAAGATCCCGGTTTCGAAAATTGAAGAACGTTTTCATAGAAAGCTAGAGAACCTTATTACGCTTTCAAAAATTTGTGGTTGTCAGCGTTTCCAAATCACGGACAGTTAAACAAGCGCTCAAAGCAGTTTAAAAAACATGGACGCTAGTGAAAAAAGCCATCTTCATGATAAACGTTTCGAATAAACTTAAAGTCCCGGAGATAGACTTTTGCAGCAAAGCGATTACAAGAACGATAGCGCTTTCGTTAAAACTCGCGCTTATAATTTTAACACATAAGAGATTTTTTTTTCAATCAGGGTAAAAGAGCACGGGCAAGACCGGGCAACCTTATTGTTTTTATTGTACTAGGGCGATGCTTATTAGTAAACCTATACCGAATTAGCATACAGGAAGACACTTTATTAGTATGCAGGAACGCATTTTACCTATGTAGTTTGAATAGTAATGATTTACCTAGGCACTTCATTAGTATGGAGGAAATCCAAATTAGTATGCGTAAATCCGCAACAAGGATTAAAAACAACATACATAACTACTCAAGAGCTTGTAAAAATTTCGCTGTCTATCATCCAAGAAAAGATATCCCATTTAAGACAAAAATTGATAATTCGATACCCTGATTAAGACAAAAAAGGAGAAATTCGATACCCTGTTTAGGACAAAAATCCCGAAAAACATACCCTGGCTGGCCGCACGTCCTCATTTAGCCCTTATAAAAGAGTACCCCCCCTCCCTCCCAGAGTATGATGTCAACTGTCAACCTATTTAATGGTCGAGTACCATGATCTCTCACCCTCTCACGGTTCATTTGATTATCACTGCATCTAAGTCAAAAACGGTATCACAGTTGCAGATAGCTCCTTGCTTTGCACTGCACCAAAATATTACGGTTTGATCTTTTGCTGCTTGTATCCTTGAATCCTTGAATTCTTGCTCTGCAGATTTCCTTATTGGTTCGTCACGTAACGCTGCCCTCATACTTTAGGGGGTAGGGGTGGAATAATTTATATCCCAATATGTAAGGCTTGGAACCTCAGGGATTACACAATCTTTTGAGTAGGATAAATATAACGAATAGTTTACCATTGTTCCCTATTGTCACTCCTTACGCAAAACCGCTCCCTACATGCCCTGGGTAGTTTTATAACGCTAAACTGGTACCTACAACCTCCGACAAAAGTCTTTGCACGCTTGCCCACTTTTGCATTATCAGTCAAAGAAAATTTATCAGTTCGCTCCCTCACTCCAATTCAATATTGTTTATCGTTATGAAGTTGTCATCGCTCGTTTCCAACATTGTCAGGGGGGAAGGGGGTCCCTTATTCCAGCGATACCATTAGTTATTTTTTGCAAAATAGCTTGTCAACGCATGTTCCAGTTACCTGATCCAGGTGTGCCAAGGACTTTTGTCGAGGATCGAATTTGCTTGACTAGAAGAGACTTTGATATGTTCAGTGGAAAAATCAGAAAAAGGACTCCCTGATTTGTTTTATTTCGTGATGGCATTGACTTCGGCGGCACAAATAATGTTTTAGGTTGTTTAATTGTTCCTGTTCATTATAGTTTTGTACATTTTGCTAAAGCATGTCAAGCCGCATTGATGCTGGCTTAGCTTCCAAAGAAGGTCGATCAAAATCGTAAATGAGAAAGGCATTATTCTTCCAGCTGTAAGTTTGTTTTCTCACCGTGCCATAACCCTGATCGCACATAAGAAAGGACAGTTAAGAATAGCTGACTCTTAGGATCGAGAAACGCCGGTCAACGACCCATTTGGCAAACCGCTCATATATTGCCCAAAGATACCCTTAGGTGACCTAATTCTAAAAATCATATTTAAAGATTCCAGCGAATTTTTATTTTTTAGAAATTCGCGAAAATTTGAAAGCGCGGTCGAAGTGCGGTTTTTCGTGTAATAAAATGACCGAAATAAGGTGCGAGGACGAAGCGCTGCTAAGGTCTTAAAATAAATTCAATTGACTTCAAACTTCACACAAATGTAGAACTGCCATTCTAATTTATTTTTTGTTTTAAACTAATCTCAGATATGTTTATCTAGTGGTTTTCCGGACCATTTTAAAAACACCTCTCAAGCGTGTTAAAAATGGCGGCACAATGTAGGTCGTGTTTAACAGCATAAAAGTGCATCTGGTACCTCACGTTTCGATTATTTTACTTTACAGCCTTAAAATATCATTATTAAACATATACCATGCCAATTTTCATGCTCGAACTCGCAGTATTTCCCTTTGAGAAAAACGAAAATCTATGTCAATGTGTTGGGCGCAAGTGACACAATGTTTATACATGAACAAGAGACAAATCAATTTCAATGGCGAAAATAAAAGGCTGTCATTAATTAAAAATCCCGTCAATTCACTGCTATCATAGAAACATACTTTCCACTACATAAAAACTGTTTTTAGACGTTTTAGAAACGCTTTAACTTTGTTTAATTTCGTGTTTGCCGTTATATCTAGTTTGTCATCGCGTGTGTTCCCGTAAACAACACCGTGAATGGTTATCACTACAAACGCAAGAGATTTAATTTCCTGGAAACTTAATGTTTTCTATTTACCACAGCGCTTTGAGTTCATTAAGACACAATAATGGGTCAACTTGCAATGCTGTCAAGTTAGCATTAAGGACGTTAAAAGCTAAGACTTAAAATTAATCGAGTTGAAATGTCTTGAAGCAAATTAGAATGGTGCCCTTACTGATTCTAATTTGGCAAACAGCCGATCTCGGTTCAAGCTCAAGAATTCGAGAGGTTAATCCGGCAATGAATTACTGGTAAAACAACAAAATGAAACCGAGGTCATCAAAAGCGTAAGTTAAAAGTTTGAAATAAATTGCGCCTATGTAAATTGGAAACAAGTGAAAACTGTGAAACGGTCAGACCCAAACAAATAAACAAAATGTTTTAAAATGTGACTAATTTCATCCGAAAATGTTACAGGAAACATACCTAAAAGCCGTTAATTCCCCTCAATACCACTCCACATTGTATTAAAGAGCCTAAGCTTTCTGCTGTAAGAAACGGGATACATGAGTCTGTTTTTAAAATATCGGCAACCGTCCTGCGTCGCTGATATTCGAGACTCGGTAAAAGTGTAACACAACCGTAAGACCAGCCCAGTCACGCTTTCACTACTCTTGCGCAAATGATCAACATTTCGCGATTTACATAAACCGATTAAAAGTTTAACGCAGAGACAGTATATTTTTAAAGTTGCACTAGCCAGGAACAATTATTTCTTGTTCTTGAATGGCTTTTAGCTGTAGCTACAGGGGGGAGGGGATACTCCCAGAAATTTCAGATATCGGTGTGCCGTGGAGGACTACGTGGTCTGTCGTAACGCCAACATTGAAACAGCAGATGACTCCCGAAGTATCACCAAGCTGAATAATTTTCAGTTCAGCTCGGTTCCGCTGAGTCAATTACCTGTTGGTACGCGTATTGCATTGATCATGCAACCTCGTTTTGTAGAGAAGGAGAGAGAGGAGGAGGAGGAAGATGCTTTGGAGGAAAAACCGTAATGGCCGAATTCGCTGCAGCGATCATTCTACCTTTATCAGCTTAAAGATAGATGCTCTAATGTTCTTGGTTTCTGACACTGCCCGCAGATGCAGCGCAGCCTCTCCTTCAGAAACTCATAACTCTGTAACATGTGAAAACATGTAATAGATCTGGCGAACTGCGAATTTTTTTGAAAAATAGTTGTCCATAAAGAAGCAGCTGACTTATTTATGATCCACTTATACTACATTTTATTAAAAAAAAATAATAGAATGAACTAATCCTATTCCACACATCCCTTACCCACTCCTTAAAGACGAAAAAAATCGGCGGTGGGGCTGCGTGACATTTTTTCTCGGTGCTCAATCAACTTCACAAAAACACTTTTCATGAAAATATGTATCTACAAATTACTCCCAGTAAATGGCTCAGGAATTGCTCCCTTATATTGTGGTTTACCAGCAAGTTATATGGACGGCATTTGGGTATGTCTCTTGTTATTCTAAGGCCAGTAGTTATAGTGCGTAATGAATCATTATGAATATTGTGAAGTTGTTTGCGGTCGAACAATTTTGCCATATCATGTTTTCCATACACAATTATTTTTCGAGGTGGTTGTTGTAGGAAAGGCTTATCTACAGTTAATGTATATAGGTTTGTGTTTTATTTTTCAAATTTTTAATTTTTGAGGGCCATTAGTTTATCAGTTTTATTACTGTTATATGTTACCCTCGTTAAATAAAGTCTTACTTACTTACTAGTCTAACATGCGCGGCATTTGGGTATGTCTCTTGTTATTCTAAGGCCAGTAGTTATAGTGCGTAATGAATCATTATGAATATTGTGAAGTTGTTTGCGGTCGAACAATTTTGCCATATCATGTTTTCCATACACAATTATTTTTCGAGGTGGTTGTTGTAGGAAAGGCTTATCTACAGTCTAACACCAGTCTTTTGAGCATCAGCTAGAGTTAAGGTAGAAGTATATTGTCATTGTACATCGTCAAGCATTCCACCATAGCCACATACCGACTAACACGACGAACCGTATAAGATAGGCATAAAAACGATGAACAGTTCACACGACTTCCTGTTCGAAATTAATTTCAGGTAGTTCAAACCTCTTTTGTGAACTGCTTTAGACTTACACGGTCTTTCGTTTATTCCTTAATTGTAATAATAAAATGCAGGGTGTTAAGAAGGCTGAGATAAAGGGAATTTGCGTTTGAAATGTTTTGCGCTAACTTGTCGATTGATTTGCATAAGCGCTCGCAAATTTCAGTGGATGATATTGCCTCAGTAGAGAAATTTGGAGCTTGAAATTTGACTTTCAGTTGATCACACCGGTAACTACAGTCAAAAGGATCTTTCCCAAGGCCTAATTTTTATAATCAAACTGATTAATTTAGATTGTTAACTCATTTCGCGAATACCTCATGTGTCATTTGAGCTGAGTATGTTACATAGATTTTCGAATTTCTCAGAGGGAAATAATGAGAGTTCGAGCATGAAACTTGGCTTGGTATATGTTTAATAATGATATTTTAAGGCTGTAAAGTAAAATAATCGAAAAGCGAGGTACCAGATGCACTTTTTTGCTGTTAAACATGACCTATATTTTGCCGCCATTTTTAACACGCTTGAGAGGTGTTTTTAAAATGGTCCGGAAAACCACTAGATAAACATATCTGAGATTAGTTTAAAACGAAAAATATATTAGTATGGTTGTTCCACATTTGTGTGAAGTTTGAAGTCAATTGAATTTATTTTAAGACCTTAGCAGCGCTTCGTCCTCGCACCTTATTTCGGGCATTTATTACACGAAAAACCGCACTTCGACCGCGCTTTCAAATTTTCGCGAATTTCTAAAAAATAAAAATTCGCTGGAATCTTTAAATATGATTTTTAGAATTAGGTCACCTAAAAGTATCTTTGGGCAAAATATAAGCGATTTACCAAATGGGTCGTTGACTGGCGTTTCTCGATCCTAGGAGTCAGCCACTCTTAATTCCTAGCAAAGGGATGTCATTTATTTTAACAATAACAACAGGTAATACTTGTTAAGAAACTTGAATTGAGTTTCACAACCAAACCGGAAGTGTCCTTACATTGTGACATTTCTCGCAAACTTTCGTGCCATTTTGTGTTCAATTTCGATCTACCTGCCTCCTTAAACTAACTCAAATTAATTTAAATTTATTTAGAAGGTTATTGACACTTAAGAGCGACTTGCTATAAAGACCACCTATACCTATGCAAGATAGAAAAAATCGATTTTCTGAAAATTTGTCAGGAAGAAGGTTTTTACTAACTTGTTTCAAAACTGTAACTTTGAGGTTGTTTGGATTTTTATTTCCTTCTCCAGACCGCCTTTTGTATTTTGCCCCTAAAAGAGCCAAACTCGGCCCTGAAATTGCACTTTTTGCGAAGGCTTGCAAGCCAAAATATTGTGCGTGGCTGGAAAAGCTAACCCATATTATTAAAATATAATGTTTTAGTACTTATTTTGCGTTGTCAGATTCACATGTAATATGAACCCGAATTTTTAACAAATTTTTAAAATTATACGCGACGGCGATGTCGCGTCACGTCCAAATTTAGGTCAAATTCGTGGACCAAAAAGTCAATCTGGTACATGAATTTACCGCCCAAAACAATTTTTCTGGATAAAAGTATCACTTCATCTTACTTTTTATCGCAAATCTAGCTTGGGTAAATAAAACGCAAAAATTTGACAGCATCTTGAAACCAGGCACTTGAGGTAATCGCTTGACATTTTGACCTTTCACGTCGCGATTATTATCTCGAGCGTTGACCCTGAAATGTTTGCCTATGGGTTTCAATCCGGTAAAATAATTGTTTTAAGCCTCCAGATATCAGTTATAGTAATTTAAAGACAGTTTCTAGCCGAAGACGAGCATGTTTCGCAAAGGCTAATTTTGAATAATTAATTAAGCTTAAACTTGTGGCGGTTTGCGAGCTCAGACAATGCACGCGACAAAAATGTCGGTTTATAAATCGTTATCTTTCCAAAATCTTGAGGAAAACTAGAAGAATAAATAGTTTACTAAATACTTGGAGCTATTTCTTACCTTAATCTCGCCTACCGTGATAAGAAATGGTAACATTGCTGCGGCTTCATAGCTTGTTCGAAACACTCTTGACGGTTGCCAGGCTACAAACAAAATCACGGACACAGGAATCCCAAGGTCGCGTGAGAGCGGCGGTCTTGTTTATTTATATTTTATTTGTTACTGTTTGTTTGGTTGTCTGTTTGTTTTTTGTAATTAATTGTTTTTATTTTTGTAATATATAAGTTTTAGTACATGTATGTCATTTTGTTTTGCATACCCAATTAATATTATCTTCTGTGCTTACCGCATGTCAACAAGTATGCTTCAGGATAACAGGTGCGCACCCTGGTACGCACTTCTGGAGTATCCTGCATGGTTGTGGGAAGCTGTGCAAAGAGTACTTAAGGCCACCTTCGAAATTCTCTGTATTTGGAGACTTGGAGACTGCCTTAGACTGTGAATCGAAAAATCTCCCACGAGCCACATCTATGAGCGCCAAGCCTCCTGGGCGCGTCACTGTAGACCCCTCAGGTGTGTTCCTCAGAAAAGTAAGTTACACTCCAGGAAACTTTTTGTGATGAATTAATTCAACAAAGAGACAGATTTGTTGACGAACCAAGATAAGCGTTTTTGTTGGCTGAGTCAACAGAACGGGAACTTGATAGAATCTTATTAACATAACGTTCTTGGAAAATCAAATTGGGGTCTTTGAGAAACGTCTCGCTGGGCTTATGGCTACGGAAGGAAATTTATACCAGGGTAATAGTTTTCTTAAATTTTGATGCAAAGTATGTTTGAGTGAGCTTTCTCGAAGTAAGCTACTACAAGATCCCCTCCCACGGTTTTATATCTTATATCATTGTCTTTCTCCCAATCATAATCCAGAATTGTGTAATTTGCACTGGTGTTACACTTTTTGCACCGGTGTTAAACTTTTTGCACTGGAGTTACACTTGAACTGCACTGCTCTCAGCCAATCAGAATCGGT
>JAHPZR010005628.1:0-15975 GCA_019787425.1 Platygyra sinensis | reverse complement strand
TTTCTTTGCTGTTTTCTCATACATCTGGCCTCAGTTGTTTGGACAAACCACTCTATCCAGTGGATAGTGATTTATCCTGTGGATAGTATTGTCCAGCCTTTGAACAGCTAGGGCCTGGAAGAAAAGTCAAGGAAAGATCTTTTTGATCTACGGTTGCACCCAGCCATTTTCGAACTCAGGAGAAACAAAAAGTAGTTTCAAACAGTGGGAGTTCAAAATAGCCAAATTATACTACATGACTGAAGGGCAAATGCAAGGGCAATTTATGGTTTGAGTTCAAAATAACATAGAATTCAAAATACACAAGTACGTATTACCAGGGTCCAACTGTACTTGTTAGCATGAACTTATCAAAAATTATTTACATGCAGTACATGTATACGCTTCTTGAGTCTGTTAAATGTTTGATGCGAAACTTCTTATGACAGCTCACTTTTGTATGCACTTCCCATTTGTAAACATGTTTGTTTACTTCTCTAAATGTTTGTCTGTTTGTCTTTGTGTGGGTTTCTAAATGTAAAATGTGAATCTAGTGTTAACACCTGTCCAGCAACAATCTCGTTCCCAGAGCCTCGTTCCCCTTGATCAGCGGGCCAGAAAACGAGAGCTCTGGGAGCAACCATTTTGAAATAACAAAGGAAATAACTGAATTCTGCCCATCCGGTTGCATGCAGTCTGCATCTATGGCGCATGCCTGAAATGGTTGCTCCCAGAGCTCTCGATTCCTACCGCAAACCAGAAGGATCGTGGCCTCTGGGGACGAGAATGCACCAGCACTAGCTATCTGCCAGCCAGTCTAATCGTAAAAATGTAAATTGAGGAATGAAAAGAGAGATTGAAGATTGTAAATTAATTCTAATGTCAATAAAGAACTGGGCTTCTGTTAATACTAGTATCTGCAAGCTAATAAAAGGTAACAAAACTCAGAAATTCTAACTGTAGCTACAGAGAACAGAGGTTACTCTTTACCACTTGTGTATCTTATGTAATGTCTATGGCTTTGCAGGTGGGAACTTCTTGATTCTGTAATTTTGTCTTTCCCAGGTTCATGTACTGGACTGACTGGGGAAAGCATCCGAAGATTGAACGAGCAGCACTGGATGGAAGTCACCGCACTATTTTGGTCAACAACTCTGTTGAATGGCCTAATGGTCTTACTATTGATTATCTTTCCCATGAGATCTACTGGGCTGATGCCAAGCTGGACAAGATTGAGGTCATGAATTTGGATGGGAGCAATCGCAGAGTGGTGCTGGATGACAAGTTACCACATATCTTTGGTTTTACAGTCCTTGGTGATCGCCTATATTGGACAGACTGTCAGAAAAGGGCCATAGAGAGTGTGAACAAAAAAACCCGCAAGGACAGACAAACAATCATTGACAGCTTGCCTGATTTGATGGGATTGAAAGCTATCAATCTTAACCTCACATACGGTAAGAAATAGAATGATGAATTATTTGTTTAATAGCAGTAAAATGTGGTTCCAATGAATAGATTCTTTTAAGTAGGATGTATTGGCGAACATGTACTTAATGTCTGATTGGCCCATTTCTTCCCTAGGTTCTAATGACTGCCAGCATAACAATGGAAATTGTAGTCATCTGTGTTTATACAGACCTACAGGAGTCAAATGTGAATGTCCAAATGGTATGGAGCTGCTTGCTGACAAAAAGAGTTGCATATGTAAGTGCTTTTTAGTCCATCCATAGAAGGGCTGTCAAAAAATGTGTAGTCACCTGTTACCTTGATTGGGCTGAATAATATTCAACAACGGGCAAGTTCACCTGTAACATCAATGGCCAAGCAAACACACCAGGGTTGTTTATAAAAGCCGGCAGCCGGCGAAGTTCGCCGACTTCTCTGCCAGGTTTCACCAGCTATTGTCATTGTTTCGTGAGTCAAGATATGTCAAGGAGATGATGTTTAACAGGTCCCATGACCATCTACTTTTCACAAAACTGCGGCTACTTAAAAACTTAACGAAAACGCTGCACACTCATGTGAAGAAGGGTTTTATGGATTTTGAACATAAGCTTTTCTGTACAATGTCATAATTTAAGTGAATTTAGGTTGTACAATTGTTCTGCCAGTAACATGTACTGATTGATTAGCAGGGTTCGGGTTAGGGTTGACTGACTAAAGTAAACCAGGCTGAAATTTCATTAGAAAGCAAAGACTTGAGGACACTGCATTCTTGGTTAGAATTTTCAGTGGTTCACACAAATCACAAATGAATGACCTGTTTGGCATTCTGAATCTTGCAGTACCAGAAGCATTCCTGTTGTTTGCAAATCCTGATGACATCCGGAGAATTTCTCTTGACACCAATAATGGCAACATCATTCCCTTGGTTGGTGTCAAAGAAGCAAATGCTCTTGACTTCAGTGTTCACGATATGCAGATTTATTGGACAGATGTGACTCTCAAGTCGATAAGTAGAGCATTCCTGAATGGCAGTAGCATCGAGCACTTGATTGTTGTGGACTTAAACTTCCCTGATGGCTTGGCAGTTGATTGGATAGCTAAGAATCTTTACTGGACAGATTCTGCGCTTCAGAGAATAGAAGTGGCAAGGCTAGATGGACAACACAGGAAGATGCTGATTTGGAAAGACTTGTGGGAGCCGCGTGAACTGACTCTTGATCCAGCGTCAGGGTAAGTGTGCAACAGAGAAATAGATATTTTGCTGCCTGCTTTGACCTTTGGTCCAGGTTCGAGCCCTGGCTGGGGACAAGACACTTGACTCTCAGTGCCTCTCCCTCTTCATCCAGGAGTATAAATGGGTACTGGTGAATTGTTGGGGAAACCTAACAAATCGTGGGGGCGGGGGGGGGGGGGGGGGGGGAGGGGTGAGTGGCCTGACTAGCATCCCATCCAGGGGGAGTATAATTCCTCCTAGCCTCTTCATGCTACAGAAACTAGGATAAGCTCCAGCAGCTATGAGTCAGTCATGGCTCCAAGGCTTCACACTTCACTCTGACCTTCTACAGCAGTGTCATTAAGTTTTGAGTCACCTCTGTCCTTGTTCTCCACACTCATAGCAAACGTGTCACTTTGTAGTTGAATTCTATTAACAACAGGCAATTTTACTTGTGCCATCAAGGGAAAATCACGCATACTTAGCCGTAACAGCTGTTACAAGGCTCGAAATTTAACCTTGCAAACTTGCAAAATGCAAGTTATTTTGATAAAATATCAACTAGAAAATGTTTGCGAGTTAGAATCATGCAGATCTCTAAACATTTGGAAAGAATTTGCTAGTGGTCTCACCAGTTTACTAGTGGAAATAATCTTACTAGCAAAACTTTGCAAGTGGATTAAAAAGTTAACCTCAGCCCTGTGTTACAGGTTACAGCCCTTAATGACAGCCTGGCTTCTGTTAGAAAGGTTTTCTTGGGAAGGAGTTCAGTTGTAATGGCTTTACCTGCCTCTTAAAACCAGTTGTCCTGTGGCAAACATTGAAAAAACCCTAATATTTAATAACGATGTATGAGGTGTTAGAAAGGTTTTCTTAGGAAGGAGTTCAGTTGTAATGGCTTTACCTGCCTCTTAAAACCAGTTGTCCTGTGGCAAACATTGAAAAAACCCTAATATTTAATAACGATGTATGAGGTGTGTCCCTTGTAGAACCCTGTAACCGATTACAAATTAATGTTGATTAAAGTGAATGCTGGCAAAGGAAGGAGAGTTGTGAGACAACTTATGTGTAACTATGATTTTTACAGCAGCTTGAATAATGGGAAATTTTGTTGTAAATTTATGGACTGCTAAGGTTGCTATAAGAGCAACTTTTCCATATTGCAAATTTCTAAACGTTCAAATTGCCATTGACAACAATTTTGTGGCATATCTTGCACCTTCTATGCTGCTGGTTGACTCATCCATTGTTGGTCTTATCTAAACCACAGGCATATGTACTGGGCTAATGGTGGAGAGGAACCAAAAATAGAGAGAGCGGACTTGGATGGCTCAAACAGGCATACAGTTGTCAGCAATGTCACTCGTCCAACCGGCTTGACAATTGACTTCTCTTTGAAACTTATTTTCTGGGTGGATGCTGAAAAGAAGGTGATTGAATGTGCAGATTTAAATGGCACAAATCGCCGAACTGTTGCAACTGAACTACCAAAGCCTTTTGCCTTAACCCAGTACAAGGATTTCATATATTGGGCAGACTGGAAGTCAAGCTCAATCTACCGTGCAAACAAATCCAATGGAATGGACAGGACCCAAATTAAGGGCAACATAGACTTCATTATGGATATCCTGGTTTTTCACAGGAGTAGACAAGAAGGTTTGTACATTCTGCAGTTTTGTGGTCAACTTGTACTTTATTAACCATTGCTTTGTTTTAGCACAGTGCCAGGTAAAATGTCGGGTTACTTTTATCAAGTTGCAACAGAATTAACTCCACTTTTGATTTATTTACAGTGTAACTACATGTACATTGTAAACCCATGTAAAAAATGAACTTACCTGATGGTCTTGAGTTGTACATGTAAAAATGTTTGAGGTTTGACAACGTGTCACTCTTTTCTAGGAAAGGTAAATGTAACAGAATGCAACATGTAAGTCGTGAAAGATGCGCACTCTCCCGAACACAGGTTTTTAAGTGATAACTGTCAGTGCAGCATAGTAAAGAGTATTTCATCAAAGTGACACTTAGTGGCTTGGATTGGTCTTACTACATTTAAGTTTTTATCAAGCAAGAGCAATCTTGTACAACGAACAGGTTACTGTTTGTAGGGTCACATTAATGTTGTCCAACTTAGCATGGGAATGACAGGTTTAAGGCAGACAGCGTGAGTATGTAAAGTTCTGTTAATGATGGGACTTGACCTTACAAAACTATGTAATTAAGGAAATTGTTTGACAACTAAAGTGGATAATTGACTATTTGTCATTAACTTTGTCAGGTTGGAATCTCTGTGCCTTCAATAATGGCGGCTGTAGCCACCTCTGTCTTGCTAAACCTGGAAACAGTATAGAGTGCTCCTGTCCAACGCATTACACCTTATCACCGATTGACAATAAAACCTGCACAGGTGAGTTTGTATGTAATTCTATGGATGTAAAGTATTATTTTTTGCAATGGGCTAGAGCATTAACCTGTACAATGTAGGTTAAAGTGGTTTTATTTTGTATTCTGTGTACAGCAGGGCTGTGGATTTGCCATTTACTCTAGGTCAACCAGGTGCTTTCTTTGTCTTGATTTGAGTGTTTTTGTTTGCAGCTCCTCGTCTTTTTATGCTGTACAGCACCCAAAAAACCATTCGCCGGATCCTCTTCAACTCGTCAGACAATCTTGACGTGGTTTTACCCGTTCGTGATCTATCAGATGTTCTAGCGATCGATTATGACATTAACAGCCATCTTGTCTTCTGGATTGATGGTAACACCAAGACCATAAGATGTGCTTTTCAAAATGGCACAGGCATGAAGATAATTAAACTGGATGAAGGTGCAGTGCCGTATGATCTGGCCGTTGATCCTTATGGGCAGCAGTTGTATTGGACGGACACTGCAACCAATAGCATTAAAGTGTACAGTCTGAAGAATAAGACGAACTTGGGTGTTGTGTTCCGGGAAAAGAATGTGTTTCCTCGCTCTATTGTGCTTCATCCGGAGGAAGGGTAAACAGATATTGTTACTTGTAGTCACGTATAAATTATTAATTTTGGTTTTCTGATGTCAGATGTGCATCAGTTTCTCACAGCATATTTAGGAGCATTTAAACTTCAGGGTATTTAGAACATCTGAGTTTTAAAAAGTATTTACATGTGGGTTGCTACCTTTACAGTACCTTGTCAAAATATCTTGTTTCTAATGTGCATTCTTGTGGCCTGTGTGCTGACTTTTTTTTGATGATCTTAAGAAGGTGAATTAGTGATAGTGTCCTGCTTCTGCTTAAACACTACAAAAGAGAGAGAGAGAGAGATTAAGATCTTCCAGGGTTGCAAGTTAACTTTTCAGTTCATTTGCAAAGTTTGGCTGGTAAAATTTTTTCCACTAGCAAACTGGTGAGACAACTGGATGATTCTAACTTGCAAGCGTTTGCTAGTGGATATTTTTCTCACTCACAGCTTATCAAAATTGTTCGCATTTTGCAAGTTTGTGAGCAATAATTTTGAGCCCTGATCTTCCCATTTATTTACCCCAAGGCTTGTGCCTGTCAAAGTTGTGGAATCTCTTGGGACGAGCTTATTTTTGGAATTTTTTGCTGAATACTATGTCTTCCTTAAAGGAGTTAGGTCATTTTATTTTGAGTTATTTTGGCCACTTAAAAAAATTACCTTTAAATTGAGGGAAACCTTAAAATAGACTTTTGCTAAGATAGAAAAACACCAAAGAGATAATAATAAACCATAAAGGAACAAGGATGATTGAGGATGGTTAAGGATGGAGAAGATTGACACAGATTGCACACGACGAAATTGAAAAATTTAGGCTGATCTTTTCAAGACACACAAACTGTGACATAGCTCCTATAGTAAACTTCCCACAGCCTTTCTTTGTTACCACCGTTTTCGTTGATACGCGACTTTCAAAAACAAAACACCCGTGGAAACGTTTCCAAAATTTGCGTCAGTCTTGCATGTTATCGACAGATCGGATCGAAATCCACCAATCACAGCCACTAGTGTGACGTTCAGACCTTCTTTACGTCATGCTAGCGGGCTGTGATTGGTGGATTTCGATCCGATCTGTTGATAACATGTTTCACTGGCGGAAATTTTGGAAACCTTTCCGCGGGTGTTTTGTTTTTGAAAGTCGCGTGTTAACGAAAACGGTGGTAACCTCACTTTGCCTAAATTTCTGAATGTTCTGGCAAAACTTTCCAGGCTAATGTACTTCACCAATGACAATCCTGTGAAAAAAGGCATCGTACAAGCGACAATGGGTGGAGCTGACATGCTGATGCTGTTCAGCGCAAAGTCTCCTGGTGACTTGGCAATTGACAAGCAGAGCAAAAAGCTTTACTGGACAGATACAGAGCTGAAGAAGATCGAGTATGGTGATCTGGCAGGTAAATCCTGAGCAGTAATCAGATTAAAGGGGGTAAAACTGTTTCAGTTGCTATGGGGAGGGCTCGAAAAAAAGTGCCATCTGTTCATTCGGGACAAGTTTCAGATTTTGTTGCCATCACTTGTCTGATGGCCAAGGGCCTATTCAAGTCTTCTGCCAACTAAGTAAAAAAAGGTCATCTAAGATCGGAGAGCTGCTTGTGTGAAGGACAAGCGAGAATACATGTACAACTTTTTCTGAGCCTTGTATGGGTACAACTTTCTTTGAGGTTGTTGTCATCAAAACTTGAGGCTCCACGCACCTCTCGTAAGGTTTAACAGGATTGGCCGAGAAAACAATAGAATAAACAATCGAAACAATGGCCCTAGTCCTGAAAACAATAGAGGTAGATGAGTCCGGGAGCAAATAAAATTAGAGGTTCCGAAGAGGTGCGTGACTACTGCAAAACTCTGGATGCTTATTAGAGATCTCTTACTGTGACTTTCCATCAGTCCACAAATTTCAAATTGCTGGTTTCCTATGTCATAGCAAGGACTCGTTGTAACAGTTTCTACAAAATTTACAAGGTGGACTCGGGCACTTATTTTATTGTTTTATTTTTTTGGTGAAAGGTTTGGCACCATACTGTGAGGGAAGAAGTTGAGTTTCTTTTCATTTTCTATTAAAGCTTTCTCTCCGAGTTGGTGTGAAGTTCATTATTCTGAGTAATGTATGCATGCTGAAATCATCTCCAATGAGGAACATTTGAGATTTGAACTGAAAACCTTGGTGATGATCATGTTTCAGAAACCTAAAAATTGGTGTTGTAGAGAAAGCAAAGAAACTGTTTCAGTCTCCACAAAATTCCCACTTTTCCGACATGCCCATGAATTTTATTTTTACTTTATCACCAAATACATGCTCTCCATCGAGATCATTGCAACCTCGTTCCCAGGGTCTCTCATCTTTCCCCAACAGGACGAAAAGATGAGAAACCCTGGGAACGAGTCTTTTTTTGTCAGTAATGATTCTTATCACGTAGCATTATGAGTAAATTTCTTGTTTTCTTGTAGGAACAAATCGCGCCACTCTGGTAGAGATGAATGTGTTACATCCTGTAGGAATAGTTGTGTTTGAAGACTACGTTTACTGGATTGATCGAGAGTCCCGTAATGTCATGAAAATCAAGAAGCGAGGTGAAATGCTTGGGAGTGCTGTGCAGGCGGCCGTTGATGACTTGTCTGACATGATAGTTGTTGACGCTAGGAAATCAACAGGTAGGGATATCATTCTGATTCTGATTCTCACTGTCAACTTCGAATTTCTCATCACCTGTCTGCATACAGGTCTTGTTGGGATAGTTGAGAGAATTGGTTGTCGAGATAGGGTAGACAAGTTAACAATGTATCAAGGCTTTTGAGAATATAACAAAGCCCAAAGGAATCACTTGAGGCTGGTTTTCACTGGCGATGGATTTGGAGACTTGTAAGTCGCAGTCGGAGTCTCAAGAACGCTTTTGACCTAGTGAAAATCCAAAATCGGAGACATCCAATGTAAGCTTGATGAAAGAGGAGTCGAAAGAATCAACTAATCACAATATCTAGAATCAAGCAATGTGATTAGTTGATTCTTCGGCCTTTGCTTGCGACGTCGATGGTCTAGTTTTCACTAGATCATAGCGACGGAGACAAACACGTTTGAGAACCGGTGTTCGACTTCTGACTCTGTTGGTTTGATTTTGCTTTGATCGTATCACTCTGCCCTTCTCATTCTGATTACGATTCTGTAGCCTTCAGCAATTTATCAGTTGAAAAAGTTAACCGCCTTAGCGATTTAAGTGAGGTTGACGATTAGAACAATAGCACTTTGTCATATGCCCGCTAATACGGCTAAACAGTTTCTTTATTAAGTAATCCTTTTGTCCAAATGGAACCACAAAGTGAGATGGTCAGGAATAACAATTTCAAGATGTTCTTCTTGTGACATCGCTCTTTTGGTAGTCTAAATAATCATTCTTTAGACAGGAGTTGGTGATAACATTGTCTGGTGTTGATCTTTTAGTTGATCACCCGTGTGCCAGGAACCGTTGCAGTCACATCTGTTTGGTTGGATCTCACGGCCAGACGCAATGCTCATGTCCCGTCAATAATATCCTCAATGAAGACAATTCCACTTGTGGAGGTTAGTATGCAACAAAATCACGAATGTCACGCTTGTGCACGTTGCCTTGGTGTAAAAAGAGATATAAGGGCAGACTCCCATTCCTTTAGACAGGGGAAATAAAATTCTCAGTCCGCCCTGGCAGATGGGCAAGAAGTCAAGCCACCGAAACAACAGAAACGAAACCGCTTAAACAACCGAAACGGTTGAACGATCGAAATAAAACGAAATCACCGAAACAAGCGAATTAATATGATTATCGAGAACAAACCGTTATGCGGATTAGACGGAGTGTTTTTGTTTTCAGGCTAAGCAGAGTTCAGGTCTGCAGGTTTGTTGCATTTTATTCAACATAAATTTTTCGTGTTTTTTTTTTACCAGCCCCCAAGAAATGCGGACCAGACGAATTTGCTTGCTCCAATGGAGCTTGCTTGAAGAAAACTTGGCATTGTGATGACAGGGAAGACTGCATTGATGGCAGTGATGAAAAGAATTGCAGTAAGTTGTCTTGCTATTGCGTTTTTATGCACGTGTCAGACCAGAAAAGTAATGGCTGCTTTTGAAGTCTTCTTTGAAACGTCCTGTTTAATGTAGTTCATCCTCGCGTTTGTCGTTTTAGTTAACGATATTTTGTAAGGCTTATTTGATTATTTATACGGAATTTATACTATGTAGACTTCAAGTATTATTAGTGTCAATATGATTAAGCTGTACTGCTGTTGAATTTGTTGTTTTTTTGTTTCAATATTCGTAAGGAACCCTCGAAAACTAATTTTCTAATGATTTGTTGTTTTGTTTCTGTTCAGCACCATGCAAAGATGGAGAACACCGCTGTAGCGGGGGCAAGTGTATTAGCGTAAAGAAACTATGTGACAATGAAGCAGATTGCGAGGACGCATCGGACGAGGACGAGGAGAACTGCCGTAAGTGTTGGGCTGATGACTGTCTTCGGAAAATTACTCATTGCGGAAGAGTTTTGGGGCAGCGTGGCCGAGTGTTCAGCGCGTCGGACTCGCACTCCAGCAGTCCTGTGTTCGGGTCCCGTTCTGACCACTTCCTGGATCTGTTCGCGGAAGCCCCGAGTTCAAATCCTCGGCCACGCTTGTAAATAGCCAACTGGTTTGCCTCCTTCCAGTTGGGATTCTTAACAATGTTATGTTCAATTGAGTTTTCTCGGCTCCACTAGCCTTGACGATCCGCAGGTTTTGGGTAGAATGGAGAATAGAGTTGACCGCGCTTCGATACAAACCTTCGAGCTTTTCTTTAGTAGACTGTTCTGTTGGCACATTAGCTTGTCAATGTTCCCTTTTCTCATTCGCACCCATGGCGTCTGTTTTTTTTTCAAAACTGTGAAATTGGCTCCCTCGTGTACCTGCGACAGTCTTTGTTCTACTAAGATACCCCTGACTATGTCTGTTGATTTATTGAAATTCGTTGGTCCTCAATACTTAAGTTTTAGTGACTGTGTCGTTGAAGGTTCACGTGACTTTTTTTGTCTTTTTTATCACAGCATTGAAATGTCTCAAGAACCAGTTTGAATGTGTTGATAATCACATCGTGATCAAGTGCATTCCGTTGGATTGGAAGTGCGATAAGGCCAAAGACTGTGCTGATAACTCTGATGAAATGGACTGTAATCTCCCAAAAGGTGAGACAGTAGGTTATTTTACTGATGACCTCGTATTGGTTGGAAGGCACGGCGACTTCATGATTACTGTGTTCGTCTCGGGATCAAGGGGTTCGGGTTTCAGTCCCGGCCAGGGAACATTGTTTTGTGTTCTTGGTCGGGACACTTAACTCTCAGTGTCTCTCTCCACCCAGGTGTTTAATTGGGTACCGATGAGTTTAATACTGGGGTGATGACAGACTAGCATGCCATGCAGGGGGAGTAGAAATACTCAGTCACTTATTGGTACGGAAACCAGGATAAGCTCCGGCCTGATAGGCCGCTTTTATGCAGACTTAACCGTTATCTCAATTGTTAGTACTAGTACTGATGCGTGTCTTTTCACTGTTAATTTTCAGGCAATTTAACAGCTCCTAGACCTCCAGGTGCCTTCCATCCTTCAAATCTCAGCGGTAAAATGGTGGGCGTTATTGTGGCATCAATTATTGTTTGCGTCATCTTCCTTACCGTCGCTGTACTGATCTGCCGCAGGCTCAAACACGGCCCTGACTGCAACGTCACTCATGACATAGGATTAGTCGTGACTCCAGTGCTTCGTCCCAGGCCTCCCTCGTCCGCGTCGTCGTCTTCCTCAGCATCTTCCCGGCATGACATGTTCGCGAAAGCGCCGATGCGAAAAGGTCCTGGATCGGCTGGCTCGTCCAATAAGCGGTCCAAATCAAACGGGACGGCTCCGAGCTTAAGCAACCGTTCCAGTGCGTCACAAACTGTTTACGACCGGAACAATTTAACTGGAGCTTCATGCTCCTCGACCGCGTCTACTGTAGTCACGGCATATCTGCATGAACCTTTGAATCCACCACCGTCGCCTGTGACGGAACGATCCCATTATACTTCGCGGTCACGTCCATACTGCGAGTCCCTGTTGTCACCATCATCGTGTACGTCGCACCGATACCACCGGCCCAGAATGCCTCCGCCTCCAACGCCTGCTTCAACCGACGTCGAGTCCATAGGAAGTCGGCATCGCTGTCGTAGATTACACCGTTGCCGGTACCAACGGTACGCGCCTTCCACCTGCACGGATGCCGCATACGATTCGGATTTGTTCGCGCCACCTCCGACGCCAAATACAAACTATCTTTCGGAGGCGACGCATTTTTCAGATCAAGAGGGTCCGCCCCCATCTCCTGTAATGACCGAGAGAAGCTTCCATCCGCACCCTTACCCTCCTCCGCCTTCGCCAGTGACTGACGCACCGTCAGTCGTGCTGTAACACAAGGACTTAGAAGGGGAATCTATACTGCGTGACTGTTGTCACTCTGGTGTCACGCTCGCAACAATGGACCACGCGGAAATTGCATGAGCTATGACTGATGCTATTTCATTTTATCGTCAATACAGAAAAGACGTTTTCAAAGAATTGTGCGTGGTCGTGCGAGTTTAACTCGCAGACAATCCAACGCGTAACGTGCGAGGATTTTGCGCGTTTAATTCGCGAGGAACAGGGAAGAAATCGAGCTGAGCCACAAAAAGTTGAATTAGCTTCAACAATATTATAATGAAGCAAAATAACATTCTCGAACTTTTCGGTGGGATCAGAAAGGGATTAATGTCTGACAGATAAACAGGGACTCGTTGTAAACTGTAGCTAACCCTGGAAAATCTGCTAAATTTTGAAAGATCTCCAGTTTAAAGCCTGCAAATGTTCTCTGCTTTTTTCAGCTGTTTTGTGTTTTTCAGTCGAATTTTTTGCACACGTGCTTGCGTTATGTTGGTGTTTGATCATGTTGAGTTTTTTCGTTGTCCAGGTTTGCGTTTTGTAGTTGCGTTGACTTTCTTTTTCACCATATTGCTTATTCTCGTTTGGAAGCTATGATTTCCATTTGAATTTACTTCTGTTCACTGTTGGTGAATCTGTTCATAACAACTAAAGCACATCGTTAAGTTGCTAATTCATTGGTTAATAACATTTTCGTTTATCAGCTCTCTGCAGGTAGAAACATTAACAAGGCTTTAAAATGTCTCCAAATTATTTATTGTAAATACTGTACATAATTTGTAAATTCTGCTTTACCTGTATCCAAGAGTATCTATTGTCAAGCAGTTTAGCTGATGACTTTTAAATTTTCCTAGATTAATATATTTTTAATAAAGATGTTTGTATAATTGACGGTTTCTTTTTATGACCCTTTGTTGTAACTCTATTCTGGTTGGATCGGTTGTTCAAAGCCCTATTACCTAACCCAGGAAAAGCGATAATTTTGATTTCAGTTTTGTAACTTTGCGGTGAGATGTTTTGTCTAGTAGATTGTTTGTCCTTCAGTTTTGGGCTTGAGTAATCTCAAACTGCACAAAACAGAAGTGGCGAAAAACAATTTTAAGCAAGAGAAATTAATACCTCGTTTGACTTTTAATCCTGGGTCAGTGCTAACCGGCTTTCGAACAACCCTGCCTGCAGCTGGTAAAACTTCCTTGATTGGAACGCGGTGCACGTGGAGTCGTGGTTATTACCCATCAAGGCCCGCGCTCCCAGTTTCCCGCCTTTTTGACCCGAAATGCAGCGGCGCTTGGTGAGAACTGAGAAGGTGTAACACAGTGGCTTGTGGTGCACCTGGGTTGTGGGCAAGAGCTCCAAAGCAGTTTGAATCTTTCAACTCCGTTCTTCACGAAGTCGGATGATTGGTACGCAGTGTATCGAACACGAGAGAGCATATTTTTTCACATTTCCCAACGCTGAGAGGAAAGTTAAAAATTCGTGGTGGTTGGATATGTGGCGAGTAATCGATCGGAACAAAGACTTGGGGAAAAGGGTGATATAAAAATCGTAGAAATCTACAGATCATTCAAACATCTTCACTGATATGATTTCCTTTGATTTAACTTCGTGAACTATTACAGACTGAGACGTTACAAGAAGAAAAGATGAAACAGCGCTGCTCTGCTACCTGTTTCATCTAATTTTATGATATTATAAACAACTTATTTTTCGTAACCCTTTTCCCCCTAAAATGCATGAAATCGTATCTTTGGCAATGTACAACTTCGAAAATGTATGGGGAACATCCGGGGGTCATATCCCCGTAACCCCCTAGGCTGACTTGCCACTCCACCTTGTCTTCGCGCTGTATCTCGCCATGCGGTGATCCATGCAAAGGAGGTCTCGGGCAAGGTTTCTAATTTGCGTCTTGACTTCGGTCCGCTTACGGAGGCTGTCCTCGGTTCTGATCTCTGTGTTGGCATTATCCGGGCGAATTACTACTTTTCCCATCCAGAGATGCAGGCCCGGATTTCCATGCCAGACGCACACCGTCCAGTGGAAATACTCCCTAACGTCTCTCCTTCCCCTTTTTTGTCTAGTTAGGCCTCACGGGGATGTGGCCTGTGAGCCTCTTCTCCTGTGTGGCTGATGCCAGTGTCTGTCATGTTTCAGTTGTGTGCATGGTCTCCTTGCGTTCGGTGTCGTTAGTTGGTCTACTACACAGGAGTCCCTTGTGTCCGTCATGTGTCGTATGGCAATTTTTGAGAACAATTTGGTTTTCTGTCTTTTTTTTTCGATCCCTCAGCGAAGTTGGCGGCTTGGTGCACCTCCGCCCGTGGCGTTCCCATCTGAGGCATTGCACTCCTTAGCCTCTTTCGGGGATTAGACGTTATGTCTGAGAGCCATTACACTCACCCTACTGGGGGCTGCTCATACGCCTAAAAACAAAAAAAAACATAGGGCTTTGAGTCCTATTTCTGCCCGACGGCTATGCCATACTGATGAGGCCTAACAAGGCCGAAACAGCTGCCCATGGCTGCCACTGTGCGGGTAATATGGCTGTGTACATGTGTAAGGTACTGGCCAGACAGCGAGTTGGTGTTTATTGTACTTGTCTTTTATCGTTTGTTTTTTATTATTTATCGCAATGCTATTTACCTCACCAGAAATTGATTTATTGTTTCAAACGTGTACTGTTATCGATGAATCTTCCCGTTTTTCCACTGTCGAAACCATTATCGATTGTTTAATCACAACTATTCTTTCGTTGACAGCCGGAAAATTTAAAATAACACAATTGTAAAACTTCATAAAAAACTGAAAACTGCAGATAAATTGTACCCTGACTTCATCATCACTACTGTAAACCTTCTATTCTATTACAAAGATAACCTGTTTTCCAATTTTTTTTCAGTTGTAAATCTTCTTGTAAATCACGTTTTCTAGTTGTTTTTTTACGTGTCACAGTTATAAGCTCTTTTCATTACAGCAGGACATTGCTTAAAAGCTGAAATTAAAGGCTCTCCACGGATCCTACAAGCCGCAAACGTGAAGGCCGCAAAGGACAAGTTTCTCACTCCCCGAAACAAAAGACGGCTAATTTTTGGTTTGTCTTATTTACTGGCTCCCAGAGTGCATTTCGCTTTCACCGAAGGATAAATCGTGCGCGACATAAGCGCGGAAGAAACACCTGAGACATCACTGATCCAGAAGACCGCCGCTAGCCAGCATTGGTTAAGCGACGACTACATCATCGCTTTAGAAAACGGGAAAGTAATTCCCACGTTGACTCTGTAACCCCCTTCCGCTGTATGATTTTATTATGTCAGCGGTCACCCCACATTATTAATATTCAACCTCATGTACTGAACTGCACTGAACAAGAGCAGTTAGCACTGTTACGTAGGTTACTTCTTCGGTTTGCTTGCGGTTAGTTTCACTGCATTTTTCTTGCGGTTCAATCATTCAATCAATCAATCAATCAATCAATCAAATCTTTTTTTTAACACGAAAATCTTATCACAAAAATGATATGTCTAGGAGTCGTGTACAGGTGTAAAATATTACAAAGAGTAAATTAATTATATTAACAAGAATGGACAAAGTGACAATACATTGCGTTAACTAACAAATAAATTAACTAGCCTACAGTTTTCTTAGTTCACTTTCATCTTATAAAAGTTGTTAGACTTAGAATTTTATTTAAAGAGGAATTGACAATTATCGGATGCGCGTAGCGCCATGTTGGCTATAATCATCTCATATCTAAGAAGCGCGAGTGGAATAATGATTTTATTAAAAACGCCCCAAAAATATAGAAATCAAGACACAGCACGAAATCCAAAATTTATGTATTTTTAACTCTTGCGTAAAGAACCGTAAATATAAGGCCTCTTCTTTACGAACAGGTTGCGCGTTG
>JAHPZR010005627.1:0-10767 GCA_019787425.1 Platygyra sinensis | reverse complement strand
CAAGAGGGTTAAAGTAACCTTGCATTAATAGAGCTAATCTGGAGGTTAATTTTCTTAACTGTGGGTTTGTCATCCTGAGAGCAGAGCCTCTTTTACCTCTTTTTGGTTTATCTTTTATTACACAGTACATAGGCATATGTACCGTAAGAAAGGCTCTGCTTGGGCAGGTTGTGGAAGACCTATTGTGCACGAAAATGTAAAAAATGGATATCGAAAATTTGATCATAGGAGCACTTTAAGTCATGTCAATTCTTATCCACTTAACGAAACATGCAGCCGTGTAATAAAGTCTATCCTCATCAGATGCAAATGGAGATGCAGCTTCACCATGCTCTGAAGATTACACAGAAGCAGACTTTGACAGAAAAGGAGTTTCAGGAACAGGACCAAGAGGTTTGTATGTTTCTGTTTTTAATACATGCCAACTTTGTAATAGACATGTGCACTAATCATTGTGCAGAAGAGCAACAAAGCTGGCCTAGGGGTGTGTTTGATTGACCTTGTTCTGGAATAGAGAGTATATTCCAGAATAGCCAGTTCTGACCTTACCTCAACAAATCCCCTTCAAACGGATAATAAGTGTCCGGAATAATTTAATCCCTGGATGAATTCGATTTGCGCAATTCATCGCGAATCGTCTCCTGGAAAGTCGAGTGGCAGTAGGCAATAACAAGAGGTATCAACTTGTTGACGATTCGTCACCTCCGCCATCGCCTCCTCTAAAGTCGAATCGTCCCAACGGAAGTCGACTCTCGGAAGCAAATATTCTGGGGATATCAAATTGTTACCATTCCACTCAATTCGCTTGATTCTTCTCGTTACATCTCAGTTACAAACGTAAAACAAATCTAGCATTGATAAGAATGAGGAAAGTAAAACAAACTATTAGAAGCTAAAGGAGTTCCGGATGAGAGGACCTTTCTTTTGACGGAAACGCAACACTTTAGCATAGGTAAAACAGCGAAGGAGAAGATTAGTCATTTAAAAAGAACAGTGAAGGAGAAGATTAGTCATTTGACTGATACCACACTGAATTGGACAACCCCCAAAAATATCCCCCACAGTGTAGAATGCAAGTATTTGTGTTGAGAATTAGATAATTGCCTGGTAACGCAACGTTTTCCCAATAAAAGTCGCGCTAAAAATCACCGTGACTCAAGATAGAATTTTGAACAGGTATATTTGCTTCTCACAACATCCGAATTCGATTACAAACACACTCTTTAATTTTTCTCAGAACAAGCGATAAAACAAATTCTACAATGTTTTCTTTGATTGGCTACAGTTAATGATGACGGATTCGATGACTATCCCTTTCCGGTCAACTACAATAATCAATTTAGACGCTTAACAAGGGGAATAGTTTTGATTATGTGGAACACACGATTTTCGACACCCTCCCGCATTTTGCTTTGAGAGAGCTCAGTAATGTCCACAAACTCAAACATTTGAAATATCAGTCATCGTCATTAAAGATTCTGTAGCATTGTTCATTGTTCAATCTTCGTTTATATCCTGGAATGCGAAATCTAGCCTGCCGCTGCCAGCAACCCGTCGCGGCTTTGTAGGACTGGTGCGTACTGCATTTAGGGTCCTCATGGTGGGTTCCCTATACTGATTTGTCACAGCTTACCTCAAGAGGATATAAAAGCTGAATTGGGCGCTTCCAGTAATGCGACCTTTTTCGGATTTTTAGCTTCACCGCACGAATCACACCGTGTTGTGGTAAATTGTGCGGAGTATTGTTATTATCCTGTTTGCTTTTAGTTAAAGTTAACGTAATTTTAGTTTTTGTTTTGAGTATAAACAATGTGAGTGAGTTTTTGAAGACAAATGTTAAGTGGACAGACAATCGCGTGGGAATCTGATAGCCTTCAGCTTTGGAAACCCTTTTATGGAAACCCAAACCCATGATTGACAGTGATAAAGAGAACAGTAGAACCACAAGAATGAATAGTGATTGCAAGCTTCGATGTTAAAGTGAAGGTGAGGTTTTGGCAGTTAAACAGAACGCAGGATTGTCGGAAACAACAACAAGGTATATTTAATCCACACGAACGCAGTAATTCCACCCAAGACTTCACAAACCATGCACAACGCCAGCTTGTTAACTATACTTCGACCTCCGTCATCTTGTATGAACACAGCCTCTTGCTAGATATCCCCGTAACTTCTCTGTTAACACTTCAACAAACACGACGCTCTGTCCCACACTTTACGCGCGACCTTCGTGAACGTAGTAAACTTGGAAAGTAGCCCCTCGTCCATTTCTTCCAGAAGTAGTTTACAACACTTCCTGGAGCGAATTCAAACCCCCGGACGTGGATTGGAGGGCTCTCTGAAGAGGGGATCCGCTTGGCACTCGGTGATGTTGCCCCTGCCTAATAGCAAGTCATTGGGGCATAGATAAGGTTTCCGATATCTGGTGACGGAGGATGTCTTCCGATCGGTCTTTCATTGTGTACACAGACAGATTAATTACCATACACCATCAAATGAATTTTAACCGGTCTGACATGCATGATGGCACCATATGATGCCTTAAATGATATTCAGAGTTTGAAACGCAAGAATATGATATCATTGGCACTTATTTTTGGTGAAAACTATCTCAACACGACTTTTCACGGTCTGAAACACACGATAGCACCATATAGTGGCTCCAAACGACTTTTCAACGTCTGAAAAATCATTTTGACACACCAGTGATTTTCGAGGCTCTCAGGTGAGAATCGCATTTTTGTTATCGAAAAACGACTTTGTTTGTTTGGTGGCTGTTGGAGACATGTTTTGGTTCATGAGGGAAAGCAAATGGTCCGACCACTTTTTGCCCGTTATATGGCTGGTGTTTGCCATTTCCTATACCGACTTGCGTAATCTAGCTTATGGTTTTCTACCCGCTGTTTATATTCTCTTTCTCCTGAAGTTCCTATTACTACGTACCTGTTACTTGAGGAATTTTTGTACGGATTGGGAAGTTTAAATACGGCACAAAATAAACTGGTGAAGGGCAAATTGACATCAACAATGAATAAGCAATATTTTCCATTGTTGTAGAAAATGACCGTATGGAATGACCATACGGAAACTTTCTTCTGAGTACAGTACTACTAAATATTGGTTTGACAAAATTTTGGAGGTTTGGGAAAACATTGCGGGTTGTCTTTTGCAGCCCCAATTAAAGGTGCTGAAGAAACTTTCGGGGGTGGTCATTACATGCTTAAGGGACTTCAAGTATCCAGAGTTAAAATTTAAAAATAGTATTGACAAGGTTTCATTAACATCGACAAATCTTAGGGTACTATTCCAACTTAAGAAAAGAATACTTACTAAGTAATTTTTCCTTCAATGCAGGTGGTCTAAAACGAAAAGAGATGCCACCCAAATAACCTAGATCGCAGAGCCAGTTAGTTTAATGATATTTGGAATGCTTTATTTTCCTGTGTATAGGAAAAGTAGGAAAGAAGTAATTGTTTAGTTAAATACCAATTCTTTACAAAAACTAAGAAGACTAAAAAGCATACTTTCATCAACCACACCAACACCCAAGGAGGATTGGACCCTATTCCAGAATCCTTTGCTTCACAACTATATTATCAATTTTCGCAACACGTGATCAGATCATTTCGCCATGGATTTCGTAGAAGTCACGTCTCAGACGGCTACAGCATTTGCTGATAACAAGTTACTTTACCTGCACTGTGTCGATTTTAGAGCGACAGAAACCGTTTGTTTGAATGAATTTCCATGTTTGGGAGTGAAATTGGTATTGGGGCATGTAGTTTTCCTCGGAAGCTCGCGGAACGACGGATGTGCGTCTTTAACCGAAGAAATCTAATGGACGACCTAAAAGATCGTCTTTCGCCCGTGTTGATCGAGGTCCTGAATAGCTGCGACATCAAGGTAAAGTTATTTAAATCCTGTCTTCGTTTTCTTATGGAAAATTTTTGATATGATATTCGCTGCAGCAGCGCCATTCAGCGCGTGGTCCAATAAAAAAAACACAGGAACCGTTCGTCAAATGCAAGCATTGTTTTGTTTTCGTTCGCTATTTATTCCTTAGTTCTTATCGTGATCATAAGGTATATTTAACTTTTATTGTTACCCGCGACACATTTCTTGTCTTGCCTAGTCTTTTAAACGGTTTGTTCCCGAATGTGTGGAGCTCGTTGTAAAAATATACATGTTCGAATCAGAACTTAGAGCAAATGTGTGATTTTGCACACGAATACACACATTTCGCACACGATTTCCTTCTTTTGGTATTCGTTCTGTTAAAAAAACCATTCACTGTAAATGGAGTACTTTAGCTTTTACTGTCACAAACGAATTTGGGCTGGTTTTTTGGTTCTATTAAATTTAATATTGCATGTGAGGTTATAAGCTGAAAATCTGTTGACAAAAGAAAATATTAAAGAATATATTGTTTGTTTTAACAGTCCAACGACAGAACATTGACAGTAGTGGTGGAGTTTATAGTAGTTCCCAATTCATACACTGTTAAGGCGAAACCAAGACAGGATTATGAAGAAGAGGATCCTCTTCCCACCATTCCTTGGCTGGATGTTCTTGTGTGTAGTTGTAATTGTTCGTCTTTTCCAAGAATTGGAAATATTGTTGTAAATGCCAACAATGGTAACAAAGAAAACCCATATGAATTGGAGTTAAGTGATGACTGTGAATAAGAGGAAGACATCCCTGGAGACATTGAGGTATCAATTCAAGAATCAGATAGTAATGAGCAGGATGATAATAATAATAATTATGCTGATGCTGCTGCCAATGATGACAATGATGATGGCAATCAATGTGTTGGAGACATTACTGAAAAGTTCAGAGAATATTTCGCCCTCAAAGGTAGCAGCTACCATGAAGACTGTCAAAAAGCATTAAAGAGATGTAAACAGTTACAACTAAGCTAACAAGACACTGAAATGAGAGTGAGCCTATGAACATTCGGGATAAAAATGCCATTCTTGTAGAGGCCCATCTTGATGGTGAATGGTCACGAGTGGGCTACATACAAAAAGAAAAAATCAGAAAAGTGACTGCAGCTATAAAGAACAATGAAATAAACAATATGAGATTCAAGTCCATTGGATTTATGTTCATTCCAGATTTGAATGACTGGTTATATCAGCCTCGTATTTTGATCACAAAATCACATCGCTGGCTACCAACAGATGCTAACTACAAATACAATGACAATTTAGATTAACTCTTTATTTAATATCTATACTGAAGCCATTGAAAGTTTTATTTATTGATGTCTCGAAATGTGCATTGCTAAATAGCTTTTACCACGAATCATCCATACCTTTTTATCCAAAAATTTAAAAACAATTGTGTAAATTCATTGAAATAATTTTTTTTGATTCGTTCAGCCCCTGAAATGTGACCCATCCAGTGACACATCCCCTCACTCTTTTTTTGTAACATTCATCAATCACTCTGTGATGAACACACCCCAGCCCCACCCCCCTTCCAGGCTAAATTCCATGCAAGGGGTTTTACATACAATGGTTGATTTTGAAATTAAAATGGTTTTTCATATTGCTGCTCATGAGTCGTGGGACACAAGGCATATATATTTAGTAAATAATAAAAGACCCAATAGTATTCAGAATGGAACAATGCCTTTCAAAAACTCCCTTGGTGCAATAACCGAACCTAATTGGTTGTTGGGAGAGGGGGGAGCAGGGAAGATTCTGTATTTGCGCATTTCATACTGCAAAAAGTAAAAAACACATTTAGTGATTGCAACTCAAAGTTTAATGAATAAATACGTAACAATAAAAAATTATTACATTGTTTAATCAGTATAACTTTGCTTACATTGAAAGAAATTATCTAGCTATATTTTCATGCATGACCTCTCTAAACAACAGTCATGCTGGCTAAAAAGTTTCAACAATAACCCTGAAAAGTAAAGGTTTATTTACACATCTGAATAGAACTCGAGAGGTTAAAACAAGATACAGTGAAGTGATCACTTTCATACCCAAAACTTGATTTTCTCTTCCAGTAAAAGAATGGCTCAGAACTTTCACAATTCCCCCTGACATTTCATTGTATTTTACAGTACTTACATGTTAAAATTGTTGAAAAATATTTTTTTCTTTCCATGATTTTTACATTTTACTGTCAAATAATATTGTTTACCTTTATGACTGCACAAGCTATTAAGGAGAAGAATGATCCAATTCAAACAATTTATCAAATGATAATAATAAAAAGAATATTTGCCTGGCAAATATGAGCTGCATTGAAGAATTCCAGCTGGTACTGGATGAGCCCCCAAATGGCATGCGGTCTCTTTTCAGCAATGATTCTGCACAGGAAGTACACCACATTTAGCTTGTTTTGAGCTTCCAGCTCACACATCGCTTTACAAGCAGTGTCTACAAAGCCACTCATGGTCCCGGAAATACCCGACTTGGAAGCCAAACTACAAAACACACTATCAGCAACATTAAGTAGAGCTTCACGACAGGCAATTAGGCACAATGCCGAGAGCAATTCGAGGATACTCATATGGCTTAGCAGCGGTAACACTTTTGGTAGCACTTTCTTTAATGTTGGCTCAAGATGTAAGGAACTCAGCTTTTCTAGAATGCGAGTAGCAAGCATTGCACGTTGAACTCCAGTTAACGTTTCAATAATTTCCACAATTTTTTCTGGAAGTTGGAGAGGCCCCTGCTCTGGGTTTGACGGGGAACTTTCTGTGGCTGGAGAGCTGGCCAGATAGGAATCCACAGTTATACCAAAAGCATCTTCTGCCTCATCTATGGTTACAAATTTTTTCCTCAAATAGTTCACTACTCTCTGCCTGACAGACTGTGCTGTTAAGAGAATAAAGAAACTTAATTTAAGTGAATATAAAACAAAATTTGAACAATCAAAGTGGAAACTTTAAAATGTCAAAGATGCAACACAAATTAGAATCGTGTGCTACTGAACTGCTTTCCCACAGGCCACACTACTATGCCGAGGCATTCACAGATAATTTTAACCAAAACTTTAGCTTTGGCTCAAAGACAAAGAAAAGCTACAAACAATTATGATAATCATGCATTGATTGCCAATAATCTATGTATGCTTGCTCTTATTAATACCTCAAATGCCTCAAATGCTACAGTGTAAACAACAGCAACAACAACAACAACATTCTTTTTAGCATTAAGACTGAAGGCAAAATAGTCAATAAATCTATATAATTTGCATCTTTGTTTCTAATTCTCCATTATATTTGTACATACCTTTGCGAAGGTACTTTGTACCAGTGGCAGACTGAATATACTGTGCAGCTTCGCTCCAATATTCTGCCTCTGCTCTCATGGCTGGCCACTCTTGGTCTGATGCCTGTTGATCTTTGTGAAGGGCAATAAACTGCACTGTTGCTAGGTCTTCGGCATTGGACCAAAGATATTTTTGGGACTTTTTCTGATTTACCCGGTGAAACAATACAAACTTTTCTTTGCAATACTGCCTTGAAACTTGGTGGAGACGACTGCAAACAAAAGTGTAAACATTAATGAAAATGTCAAAATAATCAAAATAATCATAAAAAAATAATAACGTGTGTTTGAGAGTAGTTACCTTGGAATTCTCCTTGTCATTTTGAGAGGCAGAGACCGAATAATTTAACGATTTCCTTGAACTAGAACCATGGCGTTCAGGACGATTTTTCTTGTCGCTTGGCGTTTGGCTACTCGTGACGTGGCATCCTTTACTTTACTTTCTTTTGTAGGACTAGCCATCACTAAGTTAAAAAGAAGACCCATGTTTATTTAAGTGTTTGTATAAAAACGATTGTGAGATATAAAATGCTTAAACTAAACAAAACGTAAAGCGGCCATTCGATTGAAACGCTCGGTTGGTAACGAAGCAGCGAGCGCGCCAAAAAACCGGCCCTGAAATCTCTCAAAATCGACTCCCCGTTGAAACGTGATCGAAAATGTTGCGAAATGATATAAATCCCGTCGCGCAAAGCCTCTGGGAAGAGGTTCCAATCCTCCTTGCCAACACCTACCTTGTTCAAGGTTCGTTCTTGTCAGCGAAATCATAATTAACGTATTCTTCTATTTCTTCAACAATAAACTTAACTCCTAACAATGTCGATAAAGTATACAGTTCATTCAGTATTTTTGAAGCTTTTTGGAATTACAGAAAATAAGTAAGTAAGTAAGTAAGTAAGTAAGTAAGTACGTAAGTAAGTAGGTAAGTAAGTAAGTAAGCAAGTAAGCAAGTAAGTAAGCAAGTAAGCAAGCAAGTAAGCAAGTAAGTAAGTAAGTAAGTAAGTAAGTAAGTAAGTAAGTAAGTAGGTAAGTAAGTAGGTAAGTAAGTAGGTAGGTAAGTAGGTAGGTAAGTAGGTAGGTAAGTAAGTAGGTAAGTAGGTAGGTAAGTAGGTAGGTAAGTAAGTAGGTAGGTAAGTAAGTAGGTAAGTAAGTAAGTAAGTAAGTAAGTAAGTAAGTAAGTAAGTAGGTAAGTAAGTAAGTAGGTAAGTAAGTAGGTAGGTAAGTAAGTAGGTAAGTAAGTAGGCAAGTAAGTAATTAGGTAAGTAAGTAGGTAAGTAAGTAAGTAAGTAAGTAGGTAAGTAAGTAGGTAAGTAGGTAAGTAAGTAAGTAAGTAAGTAAGTAGGTAAGTAAGTAGGTAAGTAAGTAGGTAAGTAAGTAGGTAAGTAAGTAGGTAAGTAAGTAGATAAGTAAGTAGGTAGGTAAGTAAGTAGGTAAGTAAGTAGGTACGTACGTAAGTAGGTAAGTAAGTAGGTACGTAAGTAAGTAAGTAAGTAAGTAAGTAAGTAAGTAAGTAAGTAAGTAAGTAAGTAAGTAAGTAAGTAGGTAGGTAGGTAGGTAGGTAGGTAGGTAGGTAAGTAAGTAAGTAAGTAAGTAATTAAGTAAGACTTTATTTAACGAGGGTAACATATAACAGTAATAAAACTGATAAACTAATGGCCCTCAAAAATTAAAATTTCAAAAAGAAAACACAAACCTATATACATCATAAAACATTGTTAAAATTAACAATTTACAGAAACAATTTGCTAAGAATTTGATTATCTAAAATTATTTTAAAAAGGGAACGCTTAAACCTTTTTACACTGGTACTCTAGTTTTACATTTTACATAGTTTTACAATCGGTGTAGTTTTTAGATGGTTTATCCCAGGAATGTTTGAGGTTTTTCCCAGGAGCGTTTAGAGAGAATTATCTCGTGAGCAGTAGTGTTTACTGAAGTGTGACGAAGGTCGCGTGTAAAGTCTCGACAAAGGTCGTGTTTGTTAAAGTGTAACAGAGTGGTTACGTGGAAATCTAGCAGAGACTGTGTTTATTCAAGAGTGTTTATTCAAGTGCAGTTACAAGCCTAGAGTGTGAAGTCTTGAGTGGAGTTATTGCGTTCATCTGGAATAAATAACCTTGTTGCCGTTTCCGACATCCCTGCGTTCTGTTTAGACTACAAACTACTTGCCACTTAAAACATCGAACTTGCAACAAGTGCAGAGAGTAGCTGGTAGAGCTTAAAGGGTAGATCGTACAGCATAGCATAGAGTGTAGAATGTAGCAGGTAGTGCTTAAAGAGTGAGTAGAGGGTAGATCGTAGAGTGTAGAGTACAGAGAGTAGGTGGTACAGCTGTAGAGCTTAAAGGGTGGATCGTAGAGTGTAGAGCATAAAAAAGAGAGTACCTGGCAAAGGGAAACCTCAATATAGAATTGTAAATTAAAAGGATTATTAAAATACTGTAAACCATAACAACTCTCAACAATCCTCATGCCCTTTCATGTTTGCTACAATACTATATTCATTCATCCATAAGCTTCTATTCCCGAACATAGAATCGCAGAGCGTAGAGCGTAAAAGTAAAGGGTAAAGGGTACACTCATACTGAATTTTAAATTAAAAAGACTATCAAAATGCTGTTTACTGTAATAACACTTAATACTGAATCATTAAAAGCGATTAAAACACTGTAAACCGTAACAACACGGTAATAACAAATAAATAGTTATATCTTTAATATGAGATATAAAATTATGAGTAATACTAGGAGGGAGGGGGTGACTCTATTGTTTTCGAGTATCTTTCAGAGACCGACTCATCACTGCCAGTGTGACGTCACATAGTAACAAGTCGAAGCTTCGCTCGGCTTGCCCAGATTTGGCGTCGGGACTACATTGAATTCAACGAAAAAGAGAATAATACAAGCTACTAATGCGCTATTATTCATTAATTTGGCACAAATGTGCAACCTGTGTTGTGGATATTGTCTGTGAGTACAACTGTTTGTTGTTTTGTGTGCGTTTTTTGTTCCAAATTTATTGAAAACAAATCGGGTCAAGTGGGGTTACCGCTTCTTGACTTCCGGTCAAGTAAAGGCCACCAAAACGCCCGCTGTTTTCTCTTCAAGTTTTCAAAAGAAGTACCTCATAATAGGAGGTTTTGTTCCTTTTTGATATAACTTTCAAGCCATCGTTAGTTTTTCTCAATGTGATGAGCCAGCAATCCTTTTGAGTGCGAGGACGTACATGTCTGTTTGATTTCTCGCGTGTTAAACTCTGTTCGATTGGTGAAAGGTCAAAAGTGTAGGCCTACTCTGGGACCTTAAGTCGCCGTAACTTAAGGCGACTTTGGGCGATTTAAGGTGACTTAAGGCGACTTAAGCAAAATTGACAAAAAAATCATTGCGACTTTAGGCGATTTAAGGCGATTTAAGGCGACTTGAGGCGACTTAAGGCAACTTAAAGCGATTTTATTTGACTCAAATAATAAA
>JAHPZR010005622.1:0-12607 GCA_019787425.1 Platygyra sinensis | reverse complement strand
TGATTTTAATTATACATACACCACATAAGTTTTCAAGACATTTATAATTTATAAACAGACTTTGAAAGTTTCAATTTGATAGTTTTTAGAACATTGGAATCCTACTGCTGTTATTGCCCTGCAAAGTCAGTCATCCAGTTCTGTGTTGGTTTTGTAAAGAAAACAGTTTTCGTGTTGTAAATATTAATGAAGAAAAGTTTTAGAGAAACTTGCCGATTTTATAGCATAAGGACGATCACCTGTCGTGAAATGCAAATTTAACAGCTTTTGACTAATGGCTTTGTAGTTACTTATTTTTTGCTGTTGGAATTGACTGCGCCGCACTTTCGCCAAGAAAACTACAGGTGGTTCATTGTACATGTTAAGAGTAATGTTTTTGTTAGTTAGTTTGATTAGACGCGATGTTCGATATACCGCTGCGGCAAATAAGGCTCATATTTTTGAGAAAAACTTGATTACTAGAGATAAGAAAACTTGAATCTTGATCTGTCTTTGTAAGTTATTATTTTACTCTAATCGATGCATTATACCACAGCTTCCACTGAAACCGGTGAATAAACATGATAATGCATGCATTAGTCAGAGACAATGAATGTTTATTTAAAGACGATTTTTCTTTTACTCTGAGTGAGAAAAGAAACCTGATCGATATAAGTTAACCAGGGGCTATAGAGCCTGATACTGGTGAAAATACTATAAAACTAATTCACTACAGATCCTCAATCCTAGAAGACTGAGATGGTTAAGGAAGACATACATTTAATATCACCGAACATAACGCGAATTTGTCACTGTGTGCGGCAATTTTGCATTACCTTTGATCAAAATGGAACAGATAAAAGAGGCTTTTACGGTCAAATTCATTTTCCATTCAGTCACATCTATATTCAAGATTAGTCGGTCAATGGTCGTCAATACGGCAGATTTGTTATGACACACCAAAAACATGTACTTGACTGGAGCGAGAATTAAAAGCCTCGTCCATATATACCACCCCGGAGAAATTTGAAAAGCAGCTTTATTTCTACGGTTAGGCCTGCCTATCCTCTATTTCATTGGCTAATAATAGGTTAATGAACGTCATTCAACTTGCGTTGACTTCGGTTGGGTGGCCAAACGGGGAAAAACTTGCGTCGACGGACTTGTGTGCAAATTTGATCTCGGCCAAACTGAGCGCAAGTCAACGCAAGTCAACGCAAGTCAGCGCAACTGGCGCCGCGCAAGGCCTGGCCAAAAGGAGTTGCAGGTAGACGCTTAATAACCGGAGGAATCTGAAAATCCCGGATCCCCGAGCATTTTCGTGTGGACAGAAAAAATCTTAGAAATGCGAAGCTTTTTAAAAACAAACACATCACGATAACCATGTGACTTACCTGTCCGGGTTTTTTTAAACACAATTCCAAAATGACCGGTGACTGTTGCGTTTTTAAATTAAATTCCTCCTCCCCGTGTGGGCGGGAAATATTTGATGCGTTTTCAGAGTGAAACCTCCGTTTTTAAATTAATCTGACGCTGTGTGGACGGGGCATAACTCACTCTAGTAAAATTGTACGACTAAAAATGAAAACGAATTATCCTGGCTTTTTAAATTTCAGAATAGGCTGACTACAAAACGTTGATTAAATCAGCTCCTCATGGCACCATGCATGTAAAATTGACATGGCTCGACTGAAATTTGTATTAATGTCACTGTTCCTTAACAAAACCCACCATCTGCGGCGCATGCGGGCTACTAAATAAAGACAATGAACAACTCAAGTTGGCGTTAATGGGGGAGCAAAGCCTTGCGTTAGGTTAGCCTGTGCGACTTCCGGCTATTGCGTGACAAACAAACCTCACTTATCTCCCCAACACTACGAACTGAATGCAAAACAGCACGTGCTGGATCGGACAAGAGTGTTGGTTGGCAGGCGATATTCAAAGGTAACGAGGTCAACAAACTTGGGGGAAATCGCTGCGCAGACTTAACCAAAACACGTAGGAGTGACCCTTGTTTAATAGATTGCAATAATACGACCAACCCCTTCTCCAAAGGGAGGGAGAGAGGGAGGGAAAAATTTACAATAGTTTATAACAAATACTAACTGCGCTGTACAACAGAACACTAAAGTGAACTCTGAACAGTTTGTTTGAGCTTATATAGCTAGACTAACGTCTACAAAATAGCCAGTAGAAAGAACTGTACTACTAAAACAGCTTGGCATTACACGTGAAAAAACATCGCCGTGAATAGTGCTTTAATATTTTTGGCCAATGCCGTGAATCCTCATAGAATACTAAAGTTAACAAAGCTACAATGTTCAAACCCAATATACAATGAGTCTCAGAGTTAGCGACCTTTGGAACTTGACTACACAATAGTTTTATTGAGAGCTGTGCCGCCATGAAAGACCTAAAGATACGTGTGTCACGTTCCATTAACTATATTTTACTGGCGTGACAGTAAAATGGCACATATAAACGCATCGATGTTAGGGCTCGTAAAAAAACATAGCAGATTAGCGAGGTTGAGTTCGGTCCGAGAGGAAATCAATTCGGGCTTTGTCGAGTATTTGCATCAAGTCTTGTAAATATGGTGCTATTTGACAAGTTCTTGAAATTCTGAAAAAAAAATCGAAGCTTGGTTTTTCACGGAATTCGAAATTTAAGGTAATGAAGTTTAATTTTGACAATTTCTGTTGTCATAAGTTTAAAGCTCGTTTTCTCAAAAGGAAAAGATATTTTGAGAAGGATTCAGTTGGCCAATTGAACTGAAATTTTCAAGCAGTTTGTTGTGCTGAGTAAGTTCTGTACGATGAGTATAGAACTTTTCCATCCATTACATTTTGTCGAAGTTGTGCAATGAAACGTATGCTTGATTTTCTGTATCAGAATTAACTGGTTATTATTCCATGCATATGAGTTTATGAGTTAATAACTCTTCCCAAATCTCTATGCTTATCACAGTAAGCTATTTGTCTTCAGTCTTTTGAAACTGAACTGTAAAAAAATGATTCCTTTTGATCAGTTCTTGCAGGAGTTATCTTTTCTCAAGTAAGCTTTTACATAGAACAGCAGGTGGCAGATTAATTCAGCCGGTGTCAGGTTACAATACAGTCCTAGGGCACGAAAATATTTATCCATAACTTTTTGGTCTTAGCTTTCTAAAAATGTGCACTTTGCCATGGTTTGTAATTAAATCTTAGCCACGAAAAAGTAAAAAGTTTAACCCATTCCTACATTCACTGAGCGAGTGGCCTAGGCCGGAGAAATAGTCATGACGTAGTAGCCTCGATGCCAATATATCGATTGAAGAGGTTCGTTTCTGACACGTATCGTAAGCTTAGTAACATGTCAGAGGCAGACCGTCTTTCAAATTGCTGTTTTGGTGGTCAAAGGACATCATTCAAGTCTGGCGATCGGTAACTTGACATGCAGCATTCGAAGAACTGAATGCTTGCGACAGTTGGCGGTTCCAAGGGTGCTATTAAGCGCCAACAAATCGAAACTTGGTTTGCTACTGTGTCAGGCCAAAACAGAGCAGGTCTAAAAGCAGGTCACTTCAAGGGCACTAAAAAGGTATTTTGGAGAGTTACATGACAAGCAGTTGGCACCGTGCCTTCGAAAGTGGGAATGTTTTGAGCTGCTTTTAGACTTGTAAATTGTGTTGATTTGGTGGGTACGTGCCTTCCGTGTCGCAACGGTATGGTTACCCATAATGCATTGCAAGATGTATCTAACAATAATGGCCGCTGTACATGTTGTATGCATGTCTAGCTGACAATAAAAACTACTGTTAGTCATGAACTAGAACAGGTCAAGAATATGGCATATTTGAGAGAACGATGTCTTGAATTGCGTTGTCTAAAACTTTCGTCGGGATAAAGATTATCGACAAAAAGCAAAGAAAGATAGTGACCTAGACGAACTCGCTGGCGAGGAAAAATTCAGAAAATTTGGACGTAGCGAAATCCTTAAATGCAAAATTCTATAGGTTTTTCAGAGTTGAAAATAGCCGATGAAGGGCTTTCTGCCGATAAAGAAGACACGGTAAAGACGAACAAGTTTAAAACCAAGATAGCGGGTTGAGGAATAGAATTTTCGCTACTTTGCTGCCCTGGGCTAAGGTAATTCCAAACCTTCAGAATGTGGACTGGACTTGGAAATCCAGATCAACACGTTTTCTGCCTTATTGGGTTCACCTCTTCGATGTAAAATGCCAGTTTCTAAAGTCCCTTGCGGCTAACCAGTGACCCACGATCACTTCAAAGTTAAATTCCTTGTTCTGAACCACCTATCAGGGATATAATTTTGCACAAATGCCGGTAGAGGAACTGCCAAGATTGGTGGTTGAGGCCACTCCAGGACCCCCCAGCAGAGAACGTGAATGTTTTCAAAAGCCCATTTTATCAAGAAACAGAACTACTTTGCTTGAGAATTTGAAAATAATAAGTTATATTTCAGCATATCAGGTGCATAAAAGTAATGTTTAGTGTCACATGATATGTTTTGTGGTCACGACGTCACAAAACACATTTTTGTGAATCAGCTGGTTTAAAAAAGAGCTTTAACGTTAATTTGATATCGACATGTTGCTTAGGTAATACGACACAACTTTCCCTAATCTGTTTATAATAAATTTTATCACGGAATTTATATTGTCACGACACCACTTTCCATTAGACGGATTTTATACCAAACGCGCAGAATTGAAAACACGTTTCAAAAAGATTGTGCAGTGAAAAATTCGAAAGTTTAGAGTTTCACTACTTGTTTTTCTGCTCAAACAAGGCACAAAAATTCAAATTAATAACTAGTCAGGTGACTAAGCGGTAGAACTTATATACCTCTTTTACCTCAAGTTATGTGCAAGCACCTAACCCTAAACCTTAACCCTAACACTAACCCTAACCCTACACACTAGCCGCAAACCCTAAACACTAACCCTAACCCTAACCCTAACCCTAATCCTAATCCTAACCCTAAACCTAAGATCGATCTCTAACCTTAGGGTTAGGTTTAGATGCATCTCTAATGCATAGCTTAGTGTAAAGGTTAGGTAATAATAACCCTAGCGTTACTCTTGCCCTAATTTTAACTGTCAAAACAATGCCCAAACCATGAAATAGCAGCTTTCCTCCGTTTTCCTTTCCAACACACATTTTGCATTAAAATTTGAAAAACGGGTTGTGTTGTAAACTTTGTTTACCTAAAAAAATCATAGAGGATCTATAGCATCGTTAATCTAAAAATAACGCTTAATTTCCTTTCACTTTATAAAGTAATGTGGAATTTTATATTTATTACGTGATAACTCCGTGGGGGAAGGGTAGGATGGCAATCAGGTGATAGATTACAAGAGAGTTTTGTTTTACTTAAAGGTGTATAGCAAATTTATTGTGGATAAATTTCTATGTCGTTTGATCAGTCAGAGACTAGTGCACATAAGTGTTCCAAAGGCCGGCTGTCCAATACATGTAATCTCTAGAGTAGCTGGAAGTAAAAGGAAACAACGCAAGCAACGTTAACGTGATTTCAAATGCTAAATACTTTAAAAAGAACTTAGACAAACTTCCTTATTCATAGGAAAAAAACTGATTAAAAAGCCACAACCTTAATTTCTGCACTCAGCTTTAAATCACGTTGACTAATTTCTTGTGGCAAATGAATAACATACTAAGCAGTGTCAAGACTGAGATCATAACGTCTTCAAATAGTATTTAAAGGACTTTTTCATCGAGCCGTTCTGGATTCTTGATTGAGTTCAATGGTAACCGTATAGTAGAGCAGTCTAATTAGTTTTACAGGGAAGGCACCGCAAAAGGAGACTATGATCTAGAAAGAAAACAAAACACAAAAAAGATATGAAATCGCCCGATATGGGACTTGAACCCATGACCCTCAGATTAAAAGTCTGATGCTCTACCGACTGAGCTAACCGGGCGGCTCCTGCAGAGGAAGCCGACAAATGATGGAACTTGCTCGGGACATGGCGCTGGCACATTACTCATGCTGCCGTGTCATCTCCTCGCACACAAGGGAAGGCCACGCCCAAGAGCAAGAGCTAAGTGTCAAGATGACCGCTCAATTACAACACATTTCCTAGTGGAATAGAAGAACATAAAAGGCCCACTTTGAATGCAAAACTCAGTCCACGATAAATATCTCGCTTTGACAGCCAGTCAAAGTTCGAATTCTGATTACTTGTCCAAAAAGAAGACCATGCTAAGTTTCCGAGCAAATCCTACAGGTGCCTCGTTAGCGCAGTAGGCAGCGCGTCAGTCTCATAATCTCAAATAGACATCTGAAGGTCGTGAGTTCGATCCTCACACGGGGCAGACTTTTGACAATTGGGGACCGGCTTGTGGAAATTTTTTACTTCCTTTTTCCTCCGTCGGCCTTTATCTCAAGGAAAGAAAACAGGGAATCCACTTTCAGCGATCATAACGTCTTCAAATAGTATTTAAAGGACTTTTTCATCGAGCCGTTCTGGATTCTTGATTGAGTTCAATGGTAACCGTATAGTAGAGCAGTCTAATTAGTTTTACAGGGAAGGCACCGCAAAAGGAGACTATGATCTAGAAAGAAAACAAAACACAAAAAAGATATGAAATCGCCCGATATGGGACTTGAACCCATGACCCTCAGATTAAAAGTCTGATGCTCTACCGACTGAGCTAACCGGGCGGCTCCTGCAGAGGAAGCCGACAAATGATGGAACTTGCTCGGGACATGGCGCTGGCACATTACTCATGCTGCCGTGTCATCTCCTCGCACACAAGGGAAGGCCACGCCCAAGAGCAAGAGCTAAGTGTCAAGATGACCGCTCAATTACAACACATTTCCTAGTGGAATAGAAGAACATAAAAGGCCCACTTTGAATGCAAAACTCAGTCCACGATAAATATCTCGCTTTGACAGCCAGTCAAAGTTCGAATTCTGATTACTTGTCCAAAAAGAAGACCATGCTAAGTTTCCGAGCAAATCCTACAGGTGCCTCGTTAGCGCAGTAGGCAGCGCGTCAGTCTCATAATCTCAAATAGACATCTGAAGGTCGTGAGTTCGATCCTCACACGGGGCAGACTTTTGACAATTGGGGACCGGCTTGTGGAAATTTTTTACTTCCTTTTTCCTCCGTCGGCCTTTATCTCAAGGAAAGAAAACAGGGAATCCACTTTCAGCGATCATAACGTCTTCAAATAGTATTTAAAGGACTTTTTCATCGAGCCGTTCTGGATTCTTGATTGAGTTCAATGGTAACCGTATAGTAGAGCAGTCTAATTAGTTTTACAGGGAAGGCACCGCAAAAGGAGACTATGATCTAGAAAGAAAACAAAACACAAAAAAGATATGAAATCGCCCGATATGGGACTTGAACCCATGACCCTCAGATTAAAAGTCTGATGCTCTACCGACTGAGCTAACCGGGCGGCTCCTGCAGAGGAAGCCGACAAATGATGGAACTTGCTCGGGACATGGCGCTGGCACATTACTCATGCTGCCGTGTCATCTCCTCGCACACAAGGGAAGGCCACGCCCAAGAGCAAGAGCTAAGTGTCAAGATGACCGCTCAATTACAACACATTTCCTAGTGGAATAGAAGAACATAAAAGGCCCACTTTGAATGCAAAACTCAGTCCACGATAAATATCTCGCTTTGACAGCCAGTCAAAGTTCGAATTCTGATTACTTGTCCAAAAAGAAGACCATGCTAAGTTTCCGAGCAAATCCTACAGGTGCCTCGTTAGCGCAGTAGGCAGCGCGTCAGTCTCATAATCTCAAATAGACATCTGAAGGTCGTGAGTTCGATCCTCACACGGGGCAGACTTTTGACAATTGGGGACCGGCTTGTGGAAATTTTTTACTTCCTTTTTCCTCCGTCGGCCTTTATCTCAAGGAAAGAAAACAGGGAATCCACTTTCAGCGATCATAACGTCTTCAAATAGTATTTAAAGGACTTTTTCATCGAGCCGTTCTGGATTCTTGATTGAGTTCAATGGTAACCGTATAGTAGAGCAGTCTAATTAGTTTTACAGGGAAGGCACCGCAAAAGGAGACTATGATCTAGAAAGAAAACAAAACACAAAAAAGATATGAAATCGCCCGATATGGGACTTGAACCCATGACCCTCAGATTAAAAGTCTGATGCTCTACCGACTGAGCTAACCGGGCGGCTCCTGCAGAGGAAGCCGACAAATGATGGAACTTGCTCGGGACATGGCGCTGGCACATTACTCATGCTGCCGTGTCATCTCCTCGCACACAAGGGAAGGCCACGCCCAAGAGCAAGAGCTAAGTGTCAAGATGACCGCTCAATTACAACACATTTCCTAGTGGAATAGAAGAACATAAAAGGCCCACTTTGAATGCAAAACTCAGTCCACGATAAATATCTCGCTTTGACAGCCAGTCAAAGTTCGAATTCTGATTACTTGTCCAAAAAGAAGACCATGCTAAGTTTCCGAGCAAATCCTACAGGTGCCTCGTTAGCGCAGTAGGCAGCGCGTCAGTCTCATAATCTCAAATAGACATCTGAAGGTCGTGAGTTCGATCCTCACACGGGGCAGACTTTTGACAATTGGGGACCGGCTTGTGGAAATTTTTTACTTCCTTTTTCCTCCGTCGGCCTTTATCTCAAGGAAAGAAAACAGGGAATCCACTTTCAGCGATCATAACGTCTTCAAATAGTATTTAAAGGACTTTTTCATCGAGCCGTTCTGGATTCTTGATTGAGTTCAATGGTAACCGTATAGTAGAGCAGTCTAATTAGTTTTACAGGGAAGGCACCGCAAAAGGAGACTATGATCTAGAAAGAAAACAAAACACAAAAAAGATATGAAATCGCCCGATATGGGACTTGAACCCATGACCCTCAGATTAAAAGTCTGATGCTCTACCGACTGAGCTAACCGGGCGGCTCCTGCAGAGGAAGCCGACAAATGATGGAACTTGCTCGGGACATGGCGCTGGCACATTACTCATGCTGCCGTGTCATCTCCTCGCACACAAGGGAAGGCCACGCCCAAGAGCAAGAGCTAAGTGTCAAGATGACCGCTCAATTACAACACATTTCCTAGTGGAATAGAAGAACATAAAAGGCCCACTTTGAATGCAAAACTCAGTCCACGATAAATATCTCGCTTTGACAGCCAGTCAAAGTTCGAATTCTGATTACTTGTCCAAAAAGAAGACCATGCTAAGTTTCCGAGCAAATCCTACAGGTGCCTCGTTAGCGCAGTAGGCAGCGCGTCAGTCTCATAATCTCAAATAGACATCTGAAGGTCGTGAGTTCGATCCTCACACGGGGCAGACTTTTGACAATTGGGGACCGGCTTGTGGAAATTTTTTACTTCCTTTTTCCTCCGTCGGCCTTTATCTCAAGGAAAGAAAACAGGGAATCCACTTTCAGCGATCATAACGTCTTCAAATAGTATTTAAAGGACTTTTTCATCGAGCCGTTCTGGATTCTTGATTGAGTTCAATGGTAACCGTATAGTAGAGCAGTCTAATTAGTTTTACAGGGAAGGCACCGCAAAAGGAGACTATGATCTAGAAAGAAAACAAAACACAAAAAAGATATGAAATCGCCCGATATGGGACTTGAACCCATGACCCTCAGATTAAAAGTCTGATGCTCTACCGACTGAGCTAACCGGGCGGCTCCTGCAGAGGAAGCCGACAAATGATGGAACTTGCTCGGGACATGGCGCTGGCACATTACTCATGCTGCCGTGTCATCTCCTCGCACACAAGGGAAGGCCACGCCCAAGAGCAAGAGCTAAGTGTCAAGATGACCGCTCAATTACAACACATTTCCTAGTGGAATAGAAGAACATAAAAGGCCCACTTTGAATGCAAAACTCAGTCCACGATAAATATCTCGCTTTGACAGCCAGTCAAAGTTCGAATTCTGATTACTTGTCCAAAAAGAAGACCATGCTAAGTTTCCGAGCAAATCCTACAGGTGCCTCGTTAGCGCAGTAGGCAGCGCGTCAGTCTCATAATCTCAAATAGACATCTGAAGGTCGTGAGTTCGATCCTCACACGGGGCAGACTTTTGACAATTGGGGACCGGCTTGTGGAAATTTTTTACTTCCTTTTTCCTCCGTCGGCCTTTATCTCAAGGAAAGAAAACAGGGAATCCACTTTCAGCGATCATAACGTCTTCAAATAGTATTTAAAGGACTTTTTCATCGAGCCGTTCTGGATTCTTGATTGAGTTCAATGGTAACCGTATAGTAGAGCAGTCTAATTAGTTTTACAGGGAAGGCACCGCAAAAGGAGACTATGATCTAGAAAGAAAACAAAACACAAAAAAGATATGAAATCGCCCGATATGGGACTTGAACCCATGACCCTCAGATTAAAAGTCTGATGCTCTACCGACTGAGCTAACCGGGCGGCTCCTGCAGAGGAAGCCGACAAATGATGGAACTTGCTCGGGACATGGCGCTGGCACATTACTCATGCTGCCGTGTCATCTCCTCGCACACAAGGGAAGGCCACGCCCAAGAGCAAGAGCTAAGTGTCAAGATGACCGCTCAATTACAACACATTTCCTAGTGGAATAGAAGAACATAAAAGGCCCACTTTGAATGCAAAACTCAGTCCACGATAAATATCTCGCTTTGACAGCCAGTCAAAGTTCGAATTCTGATTACTTGTCCAAAAAGAAGACCATGCTAAGTTTCCGAGCAAATCCTACAGGTGCCTCGTTAGCGCAGTAGGCAGCGCGTCAGTCTCATAATCTCAAATAGACATCTGAAGGTCGTGAGTTCGATCCTCACACGGGGCAGACTTTTGACAATTGGGGACCGGCTTGTGGAAATTTTTTACTTCCTTTTTCCTCCGTCGGCCTTTATCTCAAGGAAAGAAAACAGGGAATCCACTTTCAGCGATCATAACGTCTTCAAATAGTATTTAAAGGACTTTTTCATCGAGCCGTTCTGGATTCTTGATTGAGTTCAATGGTAACCGTATAGTAGAGCAGTCTAATTAGTTTTACAGGGAAGGCACCGCAAAAGGAGACTATGATCTAGAAAGAAAACAAAACACAAAAAAGATATGAAATCGCCCGATATGGGACTTGAACCCATGACCCTCAGATTAAAAGTCTGATGCTCTACCGACTGAGCTAACCGGGCGGCTCCTGCAGAGGAAGCCGACAAATGATGGAACTTGCTCGGGACATGGCGCTGGCACATTACTCATGCTGCCGTGTCATCTCCTCGCACACAAGGGAAGGCCACGCCCAAGAGCAAGAGCTAAGTGTCAAGATGACCGCTCAATTACAACACATTTCCTAGTGGAATAGAAGAACATAAAAGGCCCACTTTGAATGCAAAACTCAGTCCACGATAAATATCTCGCTTTGACAGCCAGTCAAAGTTCGAATTCTGATTACTTGTCCAAAAAGAAGACCATGCTAAGTTTCCGAGCAAATCCTACAGGTGCCTCGTTAGCGCAGTAGGCAGCGCGTCAGTCTCATAATCTCAAATAGACATCTGAAGGTCGTGAGTTCGATCCTCACACGGGGCAGACTTTTGACAATTGGGGACCGGCTTGTGGAAATTTTTTACTTCCTTTTTCCTCCGTCGGCCTTTATCTCAAGGAAAGAAAACAGGGAATCCACTTTCAGCGATCATAACGTCTTCAAATAGTATTTAAAGGACTTTTTCATCGAGCCGTTCTGGATTCTTGATTGAGTTCAATGGTAACCGTATAGTAGAGCAGTCTAATTAGTTTTACAGGGAAGGCACCGCAAAAGGAGACTATGATCTAGAAAGAAAACAAAACACAAAAAAGATATGAAATCGCCCGATATGGGACTTGAACCCATGACCCTCAGATTAAAAGTCTGATGCTCTACCGACTGAGCTAACCGGGCGGCTCCTGCAGAGGAAGCCGACAAATGATGGAACTTGCTCGGGACATGGCGCTGGCACATTACTCATGCTGCCGTGTCATCTCCTCGCACACAAGGGAAGGCCACGCCCAAGAGCAAGAGCTAAGTGTCAAGATGACCGCTCAATTACAACACATTTCCTAGTGGAATAGAAGAACATAAAAGGCCCACTTTGAATGCAAAACTCAGTCCACGATAAATATCTCGCTTTGACAGCCAGTCAAAGTTCGAATTCTGATTACTTGTCCAAAAAGAAGACCATGCTAAGTTTCCGAGCAAATCCTACAGGTGCCTCGTTAGCGCAGTAGGCAGCGCGTCAGTCTCATAATCTCAAATAGACATCTGAAGGTCGTGAGTTCGATCCTCACACGGGGCAGACTTTTGACAATTGGGGACCGGCTTGTGGAAATTTTTTACTTCCTTTTTCCTCCGTCGGCCTTTATCTCAAGGAAAGAAAACAGGGAATCCACTTTCAGCGATCATAACGTCTTCAAATAGTATTTAAAGGACTTTTTCATCGAGCCGTTCTGGATTCTTGATTGAGTTCAATGGTAACCGTATAGTAGAGCAGTCTAATTAGTTTTACAGGGAAGGCACCGCAAAAGGAGACTATGATCTAGAAAGAAAACAAAACACAAAAAAGATATGAAATCGCCCGATATGGGACTTGAACCCATGACCCTCAGATTAAAAGTCTGATGCTCTACCGACTGAGCTAACCG
>JAHPZR010005621.1:0-16960 GCA_019787425.1 Platygyra sinensis | reverse complement strand
TAGCTACAACTTTGCGTCGGACACAGATCAGAAGCCGAGACATTCATTTTCAACTGGCGAGGTTAGCTACGGCGAATTGACAAGAAATAATTCAGTAGCTAGATCAGAGCGGATCACAAAAGCGCTTAACAAAGAGTCGGCATTAACAAGTAGCAGTTTCTTCATTTCAGGAGGGCACAACGAAACCGAGAAAGGGCTAGAACTTCCAAAAGCGAAGAATGCGCTCCTTTGTAGCGCGCCAAGTCATGAATTCCTGGAGAATTTTCCAGCGGACTTTGCAACAGATACAATTACTGCGGAGAATCCCGTAACGGAAAATAACGGTTCACGAGGACCTCGCACGCGTAAATTAGGGCTCGGGGATAGAACAAATCGCGGACTCATGAGTCATAAACTCAGAAAAAAAGGGGTTTGCGATTCCAGTGACAATTTTCATTATCAAAGACAATTTCTGCGAGTTTTAAACAAGCGATTTTAAAGGGTAAGTTTCTCGCTGGAGAAAATTCACCAGGTCTTTAGGTCAACGTGAGTTTGGAACTCTGTTTGTGCGTGTAAATGTCATATGTTGTGATACCAATTGTTCTGATAAAGAAAAAAACATTGAAATGAAAACAGGAAATATATGTATGTGTAAATACTCAAAACGAACTCGAAGATTGTATAAATAATGTGATTTTAATTATACATACACCACATAAGTTTTCAAGACATTTATAATTTATAAACAGACTTTGAAAGTTTCAATTTGATAGTTTTTAGAACATTGGAATCCTACTGCTGTTATTGCCCTGCAAAGTCAGTCATCCAGTTCTGTGTTGGTTTTGTAAAGAAAACAGTTTTCGTGTTGTAAATATTAATGAAGAAAAGTTTTAGAGAAACTTGCCGATTTTATAGCATAAGGACGATCACCTGTCGTGAAATGCAAATTTAACAGCTTTTGACTAATGGCTTTGTAGTTACTTATTTTTTGCTGTTGGAATTGACTGCGCCGCACTTTCGCCAAGAAAACTACAGGTGGTTCATTGTACATGTTAAGAGTAATGTTTTTGTTAGTTAGTTTGATTAGACGCGATGTTCGATATACCGCTGCGGCAAATAAGGCTCATATTTTTGAGAAAAACTTGATTACTAGAGATAAGAAAACTTGAATCTTGATCTGTCTTTGTAAGTTATTATTTTACTCTAATCGATGCATTATACCACAGCTTCCACTGAAACCGGTGAATAAACATGATAATGCATGCATTAGTCAGAGACAATGAATGTTTATTTAAAGACGATTTTTCTTTTACTCTGAGTGAGAAAAGAAACCTGATCGATATAAGTTAACCAGGGGCTATAGAGCCTGATACTGGTGAAAATACTATAAAACTAATTCACTACAGATCCTCAATCCTAGAAGACTGAGATGGTTAAGGAAGACATACATTTAATATCACCGAACATAACGCGAATTTGTCACTGTGTGCGGCAATTTTGCATTACCTTTGATCAAAATGGAACAGATAAAAGAGGCTTTTACGGTCAAATTCATTTTCCATTCAGTCACATCTATATTCAAGATTAGTCGGTCAATGGTCGTCAATACGGCAGATTTGTTATGACACACCAAAAACATGTACTTGACTGGAGCGAGAATTAAAAGCCTCGTCCATATATACCACCCCGGAGAAATTTGAAAAGCAGCTTTATTTCTACGGTTAGGCCTGCCTATCCTCTATTTCATTGGCTAATAATAGGTTAATGAACGTCATTCAACTTGCGTTGACTTCGGTTGGGTGGCCAAACGGGGAAAAACTTGCGTCGACGGACTTGTGTGCAAATTTGATCTCGGCCAAACTGAGCGCAAGTCAACGCAAGTCAACGCAAGTCAGCGCAACTGGCGCCGCGCAAGGCCTGGCCAAAAGGAGTTGCAGGTAGACGCTTAATAACCGGAGGAATCTGAAAATCCCGGATCCCCGAGCATTTTCGTGTGGACAGAAAAAATCTTAGAAATGCGAAGCTTTTTAAAAACAAACACATCACGATAACCATGTGACTTACCTGTCCGGGTTTTTTTAAACACAATTCCAAAATGACCGGTGACTGTTGCGTTTTTAAATTAAATTCCTCCTCCCCGTGTGGGCGGGAAATATTTGATGCGTTTTCAGAGTGAAACCTCCGTTTTTAAATTAATCTGACGCTGTGTGGACGGGGCATAACTCACTCTAGTAAAATTGTACGACTAAAAATGAAAACGAATTATCCTGGCTTTTTAAATTTCAGAATAGGCTGACTACAAAACGTTGATTAAATCAGCTCCTCATGGCACCATGCATGTAAAATTGACATGGCTCGACTGAAATTTGTATTAATGTCACTGTTCCTTAACAAAACCCACCATCTGCGGCGCATGCGGGCTACTAAATAAAGACAATGAACAACTCAAGTTGGCGTTAATGGGGGAGCAAAGCCTTGCGTTAGGTTAGCCTGTGCGACTTCCGGCTATTGCGTGACAAACAAACCTCACTTATCTCCCCAACACTACGAACTGAATGCAAAACAGCACGTGCTGGATCGGACAAGAGTGTTGGTTGGCAGGCGATATTCAAAGGTAACGAGGTCAACAAACTTGGGGGAAATCGCTGCGCAGACTTAACCAAAACACGTAGGAGTGACCCTTGTTTAATAGATTGCAATAATACGACCAACCCCTTCTCCAAAGGGAGGGAGAGAGGGAGGGAAAAATTTACAATAGTTTATAACAAATACTAACTGCGCTGTACAACAGAACACTAAAGTGAACTCTGAACAGTTTGTTTGAGCTTATATAGCTAGACTAACGTCTACAAAATAGCCAGTAGAAAGAACTGTACTACTAAAACAGCTTGGCATTACACGTGAAAAAACATCGCCGTGAATAGTGCTTTAATATTTTTGGCCAATGCCGTGAATCCTCATAGAATACTAAAGTTAACAAAGCTACAATGTTCAAACCCAATATACAATGAGTCTCAGAGTTAGCGACCTTTGGAACTTGACTACACAATAGTTTTATTGAGAGCTGTGCCGCCATGAAAGACCTAAAGATACGTGTGTCACGTTCCATTAACTATATTTTACTGGCGTGACAGTAAAATGGCACATATAAACGCATCGATGTTAGGGCTCGTAAAAAAACATAGCAGATTAGCGAGGTTGAGTTCGGTCCGAGAGGAAATCAATTCGGGCTTTGTCGAGTATTTGCATCAAGTCTTGTAAATATGGTGCTATTTGACAAGTTCTTGAAATTCTGAAAAAAAAATCGAAGCTTGGTTTTTCACGGAATTCGAAATTTAAGGTAATGAAGTTTAATTTTGACAATTTCTGTTGTCATAAGTTTAAAGCTCGTTTTCTCAAAAGGAAAAGATATTTTGAGAAGGATTCAGTTGGCCAATTGAACTGAAATTTTCAAGCAGTTTGTTGTGCTGAGTAAGTTCTGTACGATGAGTATAGAACTTTTCCATCCATTACATTTTGTCGAAGTTGTGCAATGAAACGTATGCTTGATTTTCTGTATCAGAATTAACTGGTTATTATTCCATGCATATGAGTTTATGAGTTAATAACTCTTCCCAAATCTCTATGCTTATCACAGTAAGCTATTTGTCTTCAGTCTTTTGAAACTGAACTGTAAAAAAATGATTCCTTTTGATCAGTTCTTGCAGGAGTTATCTTTTCTCAAGTAAGCTTTTACATAGAACAGCAGGTGGCAGATTAATTCAGCCGGTGTCAGGTTACAATACAGTCCTAGGGCACGAAAATATTTATCCATAACTTTTTGGTCTTAGCTTTCTAAAAATGTGCACTTTGCCATGGTTTGTAATTAAATCTTAGCCACGAAAAAGTAAAAAGTTTAACCCATTCCTACATTCACTGAGCGAGTGGCCTAGGCCGGAGAAATAGTCATGACGTAGTAGCCTCGATGCCAATATATCGATTGAAGAGGTTCGTTTCTGACACGTATCGTAAGCTTAGTAACATGTCAGAGGCAGACCGTCTTTCAAATTGCTGTTTTGGTGGTCAAAGGACATCATTCAAGTCTGGCGATCGGTAACTTGACATGCAGCATTCGAAGAACTGAATGCTTGCGACAGTTGGCGGTTCCAAGGGTGCTATTAAGCGCCAACAAATCGAAACTTGGTTTGCTACTGTGTCAGGCCAAAACAGAGCAGGTCTAAAAGCAGGTCACTTCAAGGGCACTAAAAAGGTATTTTGGAGAGTTACATGACAAGCAGTTGGCACCGTGCCTTCGAAAGTGGGAATGTTTTGAGCTGCTTTTAGACTTGTAAATTGTGTTGATTTGGTGGGTACGTGCCTTCCGTGTCGCAACGGTATGGTTACCCATAATGCATTGCAAGATGTATCTAACAATAATGGCCGCTGTACATGTTGTATGCATGTCTAGCTGACAATAAAAACTACTGTTAGTCATGAACTAGAACAGGTCAAGAATATGGCATATTTGAGAGAACGATGTCTTGAATTGCGTTGTCTAAAACTTTCGTCGGGATAAAGATTATCGACAAAAAGCAAAGAAAGATAGTGACCTAGACGAACTCGCTGGCGAGGAAAAATTCAGAAAATTTGGACGTAGCGAAATCCTTAAATGCAAAATTCTATAGGTTTTTCAGAGTTGAAAATAGCCGATGAAGGGCTTTCTGCCGATAAAGAAGACACGGTAAAGACGAACAAGTTTAAAACCAAGATAGCGGGTTGAGGAATAGAATTTTCGCTACTTTGCTGCCCTGGGCTAAGGTAATTCCAAACCTTCAGAATGTGGACTGGACTTGGAAATCCAGATCAACACGTTTTCTGCCTTATTGGGTTCACCTCTTCGATGTAAAATGCCAGTTTCTAAAGTCCCTTGCGGCTAACCAGTGACCCACGATCACTTCAAAGTTAAATTCCTTGTTCTGAACCACCTATCAGGGATATAATTTTGCACAAATGCCGGTAGAGGAACTGCCAAGATTGGTGGTTGAGGCCACTCCAGGACCCCCCAGCAGAGAACGTGAATGTTTTCAAAAGCCCATTTTATCAAGAAACAGAACTACTTTGCTTGAGAATTTGAAAATAATAAGTTATATTTCAGCATATCAGGTGCATAAAAGTAATGTTTAGTGTCACATGATATGTTTTGTGGTCACGACGTCACAAAACACATTTTTGTGAATCAGCTGGTTTAAAAAAGAGCTTTAACGTTAATTTGATATCGACATGTTGCTTAGGTAATACGACACAACTTTCCCTAATCTGTTTATAATAAATTTTATCACGGAATTTATATTGTCACGACACCACTTTCCATTAGACGGATTTTATACCAAACGCGCAGAATTGAAAACACGTTTCAAAAAGATTGTGCAGTGAAAAATTCGAAAGTTTAGAGTTTCACTACTTGTTTTTCTGCTCAAACAAGGCACAAAAATTCAAATTAATAACTAGTCAGGTGACTAAGCGGTAGAACTTATATACCTCTTTTACCTCAAGTTATGTGCAAGCACCTAACCCTAAACCTTAACCCTAACCCTAACCCTAACCCTAAACCCTAACCCTTACACTAAGCTATGCATTAGAGTTGCATCTAAACCTAACCCTAAGGTTAGAGGTGGATCTTAGGTTTAGGGTTAGGATTAGGATTAGGGGTTAGGGTTAGGGTTAGGGTTAGGGGTTAGGGTTAGGGTTAGGGTTATGTTCCTGGTTGATTGCCCTACATTATTAGTTGATTTTTCTACGTTAGTTGTTATCCCTACTTTATTAGTTGCCCTCCCTACTCTTTTAGTTGATGTCCCTACTTTAGTTGATTTCCCTACTATTGATGCGTAGGGGCAAGTTGATTTCCCTACCTCAATTTTTTTTGCTAGATATGTTTGTGAGTTTTTGCTCGAATTAACTCTAATATACCTGCCTAGAAAGGGTTTTTGCTGCTCTTTACTGTTTTGCATGTTTAAAACGCTGTAAAAAGGCATTTTGTATTTTAATTTTGTTGGTTTTTTTTTAACTCTTATGTCAAATTACTTGCAAGAAATAAATCTATTGATCTAAAATTGAGTGTGCATGTGGGTTATATTAAGTTTTATTTAGGGTAAAAAATTCTTTTTAAATGGTTCAATTTTCTTGAAGTTATTGTACTGTTTTTGTTTTAAGTTGAAGGAGTCAAAATTGTGAAAGTGTCTAAAAGACTTTCTTTTACTTAGTTTATAGCTAAAAGAGTTATTTTTGCGATAAACTAAGTAAAAGATAGTCTTTTAGACACTTTCAAAATTTTGACCAAAACGACAAGAATACAAAGTTTGAAGAAAAATGTTTGTACTGTTACCAAAACAAATTTTCTAACACAAAATACTGTCTTTCATACATTTAGCCAGTGGCATTCTTTTGAGTGTGTTCAACACTTCAATTTTTGGATGTAGTATGTCCCACAAGGATAGGCGAGTTTTCTTCCTTAAGGGATGTCAGCACAATTACGTGTGGGAAATCTTTTCTCAACATAACAAATGTTCCAATTTTTGAAGGCCTGCAGCCTGTGCCCTGCGGTTGCAGGCTACAAAAGAAAGTGAAGGAAGATATTTGTTTTGGAAAATTGCCAAATTGTTAAAGCCCAGAGATAAAAAACACCCAATGACCATTAAAATAAAAGTGTCGATGATTTTATTTCTTTTCTGCAGTTTTTGGAGCCCCTTTAGTCTGGCCTCTTCCCAGGCACACAAACCTCTCAACCACCACAAGGTAGGACTAATGGGAGAGGAAAAAAGTTGTTGGTTTCCCAGTCCCCCCCTTGCCGTATCAAACGACAAGAGTACTACCTGGAGACTCGGCATGTTTGTGGGGCACTCCCCGGGGATTGGGTACCCCAGCTCGCGTTTAATCCCTGACAAACTGCCGAGTCCCCAGAGAGTATCATCGGGTTACCAGCCCGACTCATTGTCGCCAGGAACTATTTAAAAGTATTTACAATTCAATATCAACTATTTTTTTGGCGTTTTCCTTTTCTTCTAAACACAACTGAAAAAAATCAACAATGGCAGGGAAGACCCCTTGTCTTTTTGTTAGTTACACAACTGGAAAAAATCAGCAATAGCAGGGAAGACCCCCTTGTCTTTTTGTTAGTTACAATATTTTGGCCACAACACAACGGATCCAACAAAAACATTACAACCCAGGAAGAAATTGGCTGTTTGGTCAAAACAGGTAGCGCGTCCGTCTCATAATCTCAAATAGACATCTGAAGGTCGTGAGTTCGATCCTCACACGGGGCAGACTTTTGACAACTGGACAACTGGGCACCGGCTTGTGGAAATGTTTTTCTTCCTTTTTCGTTCGTCGGCCTTTATCTCAAGGAAAGAAAACAGGGAATCCACTTTCAGCGATCATAACGTCTTAAAATAGTATTTAAAGGACTTTTTCATCGAGCCGTTCTGGATTCTTGATTGAGTTCAATGGTAACCGTATAGTAGAGCAGTCTAATTAGTTTTACGGGGAGTGCACCGCAAAAGGAGACTATGATCTAGAAAGAAAACAAAACACAAAAAAGATATGAAATCGCCCGATATGGGACTTGAACCCATGACCCTCAGATTAAAAGTCTGATGCTCTACCGACTGAGCTAACCGGGCGGCTCCTGCAGAGGAAGCCGACAAATGAGGGAACTTGCTCGGCACATGGCGCTGGCACATTACTCATGCTGCCGTGTCATCTCCTCGCACACAAGGGAAGGCCACGCCCAAGAGCAAGAGCTAAGTGTCAAGATGACCGCTCAATTACAACACATTTCCTAGTGGAATAGAAGAACATAAAAGGCCCACTTTGAATACAAAACTCAGTCCACGATAAATATCTCGCTTTGACAGCCAGTCAAAGTTCGAATTCTGATTACTTGTCCAAAACGAAGACCATGCTAAGTTTCCGAGCGAATCCTACAGGTGCCTCGTTAGCGCAGTAGGCAGCGCGTCAGTCTCATAATCTCAAATAGACATCTGAAGGTCGTGAGTTCGATCCTCACACGGGGCAGACTTTTGACAACTGGACAACTGGGCACCGGCTTGTGGAAATGTTTTTCTTCCTTTTTCGTTCGTCGGCCTTTATCTCAAGGAAAGAAAACAGGGAATCCACTTTCAGCGATCATAACGTCTTAAAATAGTATTTAAAGGACTTTTTCATCGAGCCGTTCTGGATTCTTGATTGAGTTCAATGGTAACCGTATAGTAGAGCAGTCTAATTAGTTTTACGGGGAGTGCACCGCAAAAGGAGACTATGATCTAGAAAGAAAACAAAACACAAAAAAGATATGAAATCGCCCGATATGGGACTTGAACCCATGACCCTCAGATTAAAAGTCTGATGCTCTACCGACTGAGCTAACCGGGCGGCTCCTGCAGAGGAAGCCGACAAATGAGGGAACTTGCTCGGCACATGGCGCTGGCACATTACTCATGCTGCCGTGTCATCTCCTCGCACACAAGGGAAGGCCACGCCCAAGAGCAAGAGCTAAGTGTCAAGATGACCGCTCAATTACAACACATTTCCTAGTGGAATAGAAGAACATAAAAGGCCCACTTTGAATACAAAACTCAGTCCACGATAAATATCTCGCTTTGACAGCCAGTCAAAGTTCGAATTCTGATTACTTGTCCAAAACGAAGACCATGCTAAGTTTCCGAGCGAATCCTACAGGTGCCTCGTTAGCGCAGTAGGCAGCGCGTCAGTCTCATAATCTCAAATAGACATCTGAAGGTCGTGAGTTCGATCCTCACACGGGGCAGACTTTTGACAACTGGACAACTGGGCACCGGCTTGTGGAAATGTTTTTCTTCCTTTTTCGTTCGTCGGCCTTTATCTCAAGGAAAGAAAACAGGGAATCCACTTTCAGCGATCATAACGTCTTAAAATAGTATTTAAAGGACTTTTTCATCGAGCCGTTCTGGATTCTTGATTGAGTTCAATGGTAACCGTATAGTAGAGCAGTCTAATTAGTTTTACGGGGAGTGCACCGCAAAAGGAGACTATGATCTAGAAAGAAAACAAAACACAAAAAAGATATGAAATCGCCCGATATGGGACTTGAACCCATGACCCTCAGATTAAAAGTCTGATGCTCTACCGACTGAGCTAACCGGGCGGCTCCTGCAGAGGAAGCCGACAAATGAGGGAACTTGCTCGGCACATGGCGCTGGCACATTACTCATGCTGCCGTGTCATCTCCTCGCACACAAGGGAAGGCCACGCCCAAGAGCAAGAGCTAAGTGTCAAGATGACCGCTCAATTACAACACATTTCCTAGTGGAATAGAAGAACATAAAAGGCCCACTTTGAATACAAAACTCAGTCCACGATAAATATCTCGCTTTGACAGCCAGTCAAAGTTCGAATTCTGATTACTTGTCCAAAACGAAGACCATGCTAAGTTTCCGAGCGAATCCTACAGGTGCCTCGTTAGCGCAGTAGGCAGCGCGTCAGTCTCATAATCTCAAATAGACATCTGAAGGTCGTGAGTTCGATCCTCACACGGGGCAGACTTTTGACAACTGGACAACTGGGCACCGGCTTGTGGAAATGTTTTTCTTCCTTTTTCGTTCGTCGGCCTTTATCTCAAGGAAAGAAAACAGGGAATCCACTTTCAGCGATCATAACGTCTTAAAATAGTATTTAAAGGACTTTTTCATCGAGCCGTTCTGGATTCTTGATTGAGTTCAATGGTAACCGTATAGTAGAGCAGTCTAATTAGTTTTACGGGGAGTGCACCGCAAAAGGAGACTATGATCTAGAAAGAAAACAAAACACAAAAAAGATATGAAATCGCCCGATATGGGACTTGAACCCATGACCCTCAGATTAAAAGTCTGATGCTCTACCGACTGAGCTAACCGGGCGGCTCCTGCAGAGGAAGCCGACAAATGAGGGAACTTGCTCGGCACATGGCGCTGGCACATTACTCATGCTGCCGTGTCATCTCCTCGCACACAAGGGAAGGCCACGCCCAAGAGCAAGAGCTAAGTGTCAAGATGACCGCTCAATTACAACACATTTCCTAGTGGAATAGAAGAACATAAAAGGCCCACTTTGAATACAAAACTCAGTCCACGATAAATATCTCGCTTTGACAGCCAGTCAAAGTTCGAATTCTGATTACTTGTCCAAAACGAAGACCATGCTAAGTTTCCGAGCGAATCCTACAGGTGCCTCGTTAGCGCAGTAGGCAGCGCGTCAGTCTCATAATCTCAAATAGACATCTGAAGGTCGTGAGTTCGATCCTCACACGGGGCAGACTTTTGACAACTGGACAACTGGGCACCGGCTTGTGGAAATGTTTTTCTTCCTTTTTCGTTCGTCGGCCTTTATCTCAAGGAAAGAAAACAGGGAATCCACTTTCAGCGATCATAACGTCTTAAAATAGTATTTAAAGGACTTTTTCATCGAGCCGTTCTGGATTCTTGATTGAGTTCAATGGTAACCGTATAGTAGAGCAGTCTAATTAGTTTTACGGGGAGTGCACCGCAAAAGGAGACTATGATCTAGAAAGAAAACAAAACACAAAAAAGATATGAAATCGCCCGATATGGGACTTGAACCCATGACCCTCAGATTAAAAGTCTGATGCTCTACCGACTGAGCTAACCGGGCGGCTCCTGCAGAGGAAGCCGACAAATGAGGGAACTTGCTCGGCACATGGCGCTGGCACATTACTCATGCTGCCGTGTCATCTCCTCGCACACAAGGGAAGGCCACGCCCAAGAGCAAGAGCTAAGTGTCAAGATGACCGCTCAATTACAACACATTTCCTAGTGGAATAGAAGAACATAAAAGGCCCACTTTGAATACAAAACTCAGTCCACGATAAATATCTCGCTTTGACAGCCAGTCAAAGTTCGAATTCTGATTACTTGTCCAAAACGAAGACCATGCTAAGTTTCCGAGCGAATCCTACAGGTGCCTCGTTAGCGCAGTAGGCAGCGCGTCAGTCTCATAATCTCAAATAGACATCTGAAGGTCGTGAGTTCGATCCTCACACGGGGCAGACTTTTGACAACTGGACAACTGGGCACCGGCTTGTGGAAATGTTTTTCTTCCTTTTTCGTTCGTCGGCCTTTATCTCAAGGAAAGAAAACAGGGAATCCACTTTCAGCGATCATAACGTCTTAAAATAGTATTTAAAGGACTTTTTCATCGAGCCGTTCTGGATTCTTGATTGAGTTCAATGGTAACCGTATAGTAGAGCAGTCTAATTAGTTTTACGGGGAATGCACCGCAAAAGGAGACTATGATCTAGAAAGAAAACAAAACACAAAAAAGATATGAAATCGCCCGATATGGGACTTGAACCCATGACCCTCAGATTAAAAGTCTGATGCTCTACCGACTGAGCTAACCGGGCGGCTCCTGCAGAGGAAGCCGACAAATGAGGGAACTTGCTCGGCACATGGCGCTGGCACATTACTCATGCTGCCGTGTCATCTCCTCGCACACAAGGGAAGGCCACGCCCAAGAGCAAGAGCTAAGTGTCAAGATGACCGCTCAATTACAACACATTTCCTAGTGGAATAGAAGAACATAAAAGGCCCACTTTGAATACAAAACTCAGTCCACGATAAATATCTCGCTTTGACAGCCAGTCAAAGTTCGAATTCTGATTACTTGTCCAAAACGAAGACCATGCTAAGTTTCCGAGCGAATCCTACAGGTGCCTCGTTAGCGCAGTAGGCAGCGCGTCAGTCTCATAATCTCAAATAGACATCTGAAGGTCGTGAGTTCGATCCTCACACGGGGCAGACTTTTGACAACTGGACAACTGGGCACCGGCTTGTGGAAATGTTTTTCTTCCTTTTTCGTTCGTCGGCCTTTATCTCAAGGAAAGAAAACAGGGAATCCACTTTCAGCGATCATAACGTCTTAAAATAGTATTTAAAGGACTTTTTCATCGAGCCGTTCTGGATTCTTGATTGAGTTCAATGGTAACCGTATAGTAGAGCAGTCTAATTAGTTTTACGGGGAATGCACCGCAAAAGGAGACTATGATCTAGAAAGAAAACAAAACACAAAAAAGATATGAAATCGCCCGATATGGGACTTGAACCCATGACCCTCAGATTAAAAGTCTGATGCTCTACCGACTGAGCTAACCGGGCGGCTCCTGCAGAGGAAGCCGACAAATGAGGGAACTTGCTCGGCACATGGCGCTGGCACATTACTCATGCTGCCGTGTCATCTCCTCGCACACAAGGGAAGGCCACGCCCAAGAGCAAGAGCTAAGTGTCAAGATGACCGCTCAATTACAACACATTTCCTAGTGGAATAGAAGAACATAAAAGGCCCACTTTGAATACAAAACTCAGTCCACGATAAATATCTCGCTTTGACAGCCAGTCAAAGTTCGAATTCTGATTACTTGTCCAAAACGAAGACCATGCTAAGTTTCCGAGCGAATCCTACAGGTGCCTCGTTAGCGCAGTAGGCAGCGCGTCAGTCTCATAATCTCAAATAGACATCTGAAGGTCGTGAGTTCGATCCTCACACGGGGCAGACTTTTGACAACTGGACAACTGGGCACCGGCTTGTGGAAATGTTTTTCTTCCTTTTTCGTTCGTCGGCCTTTATCTCAAGGAAAGAAAACAGGGAATCCACTTTCAGCGATCATAACGTCTTAAAATAGTATTTAAAGGACTTTTTCATCGAGCCGTTCTGGATTCTTGATTGAGTTCAATGGTAACCGTATAGTAGAGCAGTCTAATTAGTTTTACGGGGAGTGCACCGCAAAAGGAGACTATGATCTAGAAAGAAAACAAAACACAAAAAAGATATGAAATCGCCCGATATGGGACTTGAACCCATGACCCTCAGATTAAAAGTCTGATGCTCTACCGACTGAGCTAACCGGGCGGCTCCTGCAGAGGAAGCCGACAAATGAGGGAACTTGCTCGGCACATGGCGCTGGCACATTACTCATGCTGCCGTGTCATCTCCTCGCACACAAGGGAAGGCCACGCCCAAGAGCAAGAGCTAAGTGTCAAGATGACCGCTCAATTACAACACATTTCCTAGTGGAATAGAAGAACATAAAAGGCCCACTTTGAATACAAAACTCAGTCCACGATAAATATCTCGCTTTGACAGCCAGTCAAAGTTCGAATTCTGATTACTTGTCCAAAACGAAGACCATGCTAAGTTTCCGAGCGAATCCTACAGGTGCCTCGTTAGCGCAGTAGGCAGCGCGTCAGTCTCATAATCTCAAATAGACATCTGAAGGTCGTGAGTTCGATCCTCACACGGGGCAGACTTTTGACAACTGGACAACTGGGCACCGGCTTGTGGAAATGTTTTTCTTCCTTTTTCGTTCGTCGGCCTTTATCTCAAGGAAAGAAAACAGGGAATCCACTTTCAGCGATCATAACGTCTTAAAATAGTATTTAAAGGACTTTTTCATCGAGCCGTTCTGGATTCTTGATTGAGTTCAATGGTAACCGTATAGTAGAGCAGTCTAATTAGTTTTACGGGGAGTGCACCGCAAAAGGAGACTATGATCTAGAAAGAAAACAAAACACAAAAAAGATATGAAATCGCCCGATATGGGACTTGAACCCATGACCCTCAGATTAAAAGTCTGATGCTCTACCGACTGAGCTAACCGGGCGGCTCCTGCAGAGGAAGCCGACAAATGAGGGAACTTGCTCGGCACATGGCGCTGGCACATTACTCATGCTGCCGTGTCATCTCCTCGCACACAAGGGAAGGCCACGCCCAAGAGCAAGAGCTAAGTGTCAAGATGACCGCTCAATTACAACACATTTCCTAGTGGAATAGAAGAACATAAAAGGCCCACTTTGAATACAAAACTCAGTCCACGATAAATATCTCGCTTTGACAGCCAGTCAAAGTTCGAATTCTGATTACTTGTCCAAAACGAAGACCATGCTAAGTTTCCGAGCGAATCCTACAGGTGCCTCGTTAGCGCAGTAGGCAGCGCGTCAGTCTCATAATCTCAAATAGACATCTGAAGGTCGTGAGTTCGATCCTCACACGGGGCAGACTTTTGACAACTGGACAACTGGGCACCGGCTTGTGGAAATGTTTTTCTTCCTTTTTCGTTCGTCGGCCTTTATCTCAAGGAAAGAAAACAGGGAATCCACTTTCAGCGATCATAACGTCTTAAAATAGTATTTAAAGGACTTTTTCATCGAGCCGTTCTGGATTCTTGATTGAGTTCAATGGTAACCGTATAGTAGAGCAGTCTAATTAGTTTTACGGGGAGTGCACCGCAAAAGGAGACTATGATCTAGAAAGAAAACAAAACACAAAAAAGATATGAAATCGCCCGATATGGGACTTGAACCCATGACCCTCAGATTAAAAGTCTGATGCTCTACCGACTGAGCTAACCGGGCGGCTCCTGCAGAGGAAGCCGACAAATGAGGGAACTTGCTCGGCACATGGCGCTGGCACATTACTCATGCTGCCGTGTCATCTCCTCGCACACAAGGGAAGGCCACGCCCAAGAGCAAGAGCTAAGTGTCAAGATGACCGCTCAATTACAACACATTTCCTAGTGGAATAGAAGAACATAAAAGGCCCACTTTGAATACAAAACTCAGTCCACGATAAATATCTCGCTTTGACAGCCAGTCAAAGTTCGAATTCTGATTACTTGTCCAAAACGAAGACCATGCTAAGTTTCCGAGCGAATCCTACAGGTGCCTCGTTAGCGCAGTAGGCAGCGCGTCAGTCTCATAATCTCAAATAGACATCTGAAGGTCGTGAGTTCGATCCTCACACGGGGCAGACTTTTGACAACTGGACAACTGGGCACCGGCTTGTGGAAATGTTTTTCTTCCTTTTTCGTTCGTCGGCCTTTATCTCAAGGAAAGAAAACAGGGAATCCACTTTCAGCGATCATAACGTCTTAAAATAGTATTTAAAGGACTTTTTCATCGAGCCGTTCTGGATTCTTGATTGAGTTCAATGGTAACCGTATAGTAGAGCAGTCTAATTAGTTTTACGGGGAGTGCACCGCAAAAGGAGACTATGATCTAGAAAGAAAACAAAACACAAAAAAGATATGAAATCGCCCGATATGGGACTTGAACCCATGACCCTCAGATTAAAAGTCTGATGCTCTACCGACTGAGCTAACCGGGCGGCTCCTGCAGAGGAAGCCGACAAATGAGGGAACTTGCTCGGCACATGGCGCTGGCACATTACTCATGCTGCCGTGTCATCTCCTCGCACACAAGGGAAGGCCACGCCCAAGAGCAAGAGCTAAGTGTCAAGATGACCGCTCAATTACAACACATTTCCTAGTGGAATAGAAGAACATAAAAGGCCCACTTTGAATACAAAACTCAGTCCACGATAAATATCTCGCTTTGACAGCCAGTCAAAGTTCGAATTCTGATTACTTGTCCAAAACGAAGACCATGCTAAGTTTCCGAGCGAATCCTACAGGTGCCTCGTTAGCGCAGTAGGCAGCGCGTCAGTCTCATAATCTCAAATAGACATCTGAAGGTCGTGAGTTCGATCCTCACACGGGGCAGACTTTTGACAACTGGACAACTGGGCACCGGCTTGTGGAAATGTTTTTCTTCCTTTTTCGTTCGTCGGCCTTTATCTCAAGGAAAGAAAACAGGGAATCCACTTTCAGCGATCATAACGTCTTAAAATAGTATTTAAAGGACTTTTTCATCGAGCCGTTCTGGATTCTTGATTGAGTTCAATGGTAACCGTATAGTAGAGCAGTCTAATTAGTTTTACGGGGAATGCACCGCAAAAGGAGACTATGATCTAGAAAGAAAACAAAACACAAAAAAGATATGAAATCGCCCGATATGGGACTTGAACCCATGACCCTCAGATTAAAAGTCTGATGCTCTACCGACTGAGCTAACCGGGCGGCTCCTGCAGAGGAAGCCGACAAATGAGGGAACTTGCTCGGCACATGGCGCTGGCACATTACTCATGCTGCCGTGTCATCTCCTCGCACACAAGGGAAGGCCACGCCCAAGAGCAAGAGCTAAGTGTCAAGATGACCGCTCAATTACAACACATTTCCTAGTGGAATAGAAGAACATAAAAGGCCCACTTTGAATACAAAACTCAGTCCACGATAAATATCTCGCTTTGACAGCCAGTCAAAGTTCGAATTCTGATTACTTGTCCAAAACGAAGACCATGCTAAGTTTCCGAGCGAATCCTACAGGTGCCTCGTTAGCGCAGTAGGCAGCGCGTCAGTCTCATAATCTCAAATAGACATCTGAAGGTCGTGAGTTCGATCCTCACACGGGGCAGACTTTTGACAACTGGACAACTGGGCACCGGCTTGTGGAAATGTTTTTCTTCCTTTTTCGTTCGTCGGCCTTTATCTCAAGGAAAGAAAACAGGGAATCCACTTTCAGCGATCATAACGTCTTAAAATAGTATTTAAAGGACTTTTTCATCGAGCCGTTCTGGATTCTTGATTGAGTTCAATGGTAACCGTATAGTAGAGCAGTCTAATTAGTTTTACGGGGAATGCACCGCAAAAGGAGACTATGATCTAGAAAGAAAACAAAACACAAAAAAGATATGAAATCGCCCGATATGGGACTTGAACCCATGACCCTCAGATTAAAAGTCTGATGCTCTACCGACTGAGCTAACCGGGCGGCTCCTGCAGAGGAAGCCGACAAATGAGGGAACTTGCTCGGCACATGGCGCTGGCACATTACTCATGCTGCCGTGTCATCTCCTCGCACACAAGGGAAGGCCACGCCCAAGAGCAAGAGCTAAGTGTCAAGATGACCGCTCAATTACAACACATTTCCTAGTGGAATAGAAGAACATAAAAGGCCCACTTTGAATACAAAACTCAGTCCACGATAAATATCTCGCTTTGACAGCCAGTCAAAGTTCGAATTCTGATTACTTGTCCAAAACGAAGACCATGCTAAGTTTCCGAGCGAATCCTACAGGTGCC
>JAHPZR010005620.1:10000-20401 GCA_019787425.1 Platygyra sinensis | reverse complement strand
AACTAACTAACTAACTAACTAACTAACAAACTAACTAACTAACTAACTAACTAACTAACTAACAAACTAACTAACTAACTAACTAACTAACTAACAAACTAACTAACTAACAAACTAACTAACTAACAAACTAACTAACAAACTAACTAACAAACAACTAACTAACTAACTAACTAACTAACTAACAAACTAACTAACTAACTAACTAACTAACAAACTAACTAACAAACAAACAACAAACTAACTAACTAACTAACTAACTAACAACTAACTAACTAACTAACTAACTAACTAACAAACTAACTAACTAACTAACTAACTAACAAACTAACTAACTAACTAACTAACTAACAAACTAACTAACTAACTAACTAACTAACAAACTAATTAACTAACTAACTAACTAACTAACAACAAACTAACTAACTAACTAACTAACTAACAAACTAACTAACTAACTAACTAACAAACTAACTAACTAACTAACTAACTAACAAACTAACTAACTAACAAACTAACTAACTAACTAACTAACTAACTAACAAACTAACTAACTAACTAACTAAACTAACAACACTAACTAACTAACTAACTAACTAACTAACAAACTAACTAACTAACTAACTAACTAACTAACTAACAAACTAACTAACAACTAACAACTAACAAACTAACTAACTAACAACTAACTAACTAACAAACTAACTAACAACTAACTAACTAACAAACTAACTAACTAACTACAACTAACTAACTAACTACTACTAACTACTAACTAACAAACTACAACTAACTAACTAACTACTAACTAACAAACTAACTAACTGACAAACTAACAAACTAACTAACTAACTAACTAACAACTAACTACTAACTAACTAACTAACAAACTAACTAACTAACTAACAAACTAACTAACTAACTAACAAACTAACAAACTAACTAACTAACTAACTACTAACAAACTAACTAACTAACTAACTAACAAACTAACTAACTAACTAACTAACAACTAACTAACTAACTAACAAACTAACTAACTAACAACTACTAACTAACAACCTTACTAACTAACTAATCGAACTAACTAACACTTACTAAACTTAGAATCGTTACACCTAAACACATAACTAACTTTACAATGAACTAACTAACTAACCTAACCTAACTAACAACCTTAACTAACTTAAACTAATCGCACTCACTACAACAACCTAACTCACTTACCAATCGTACTACACCTACAACAAACCTATACTAACGTTACAACCGTACTAAACCATACAACACACTTATAACTAACAATCGTACTAACTAACAACCTTACTACAACTACAATACGTACTACTACAACACTACAACACCTTACTAACTTACACAACGTACAACTACACCTATACTAACTAGCAACCTTACTAACTAACAACCTTAGCAAACTTAACAACCGTGCTAACTAAGAACCTTACTAACTAGACAACCGTACTCAACTAACAACTCTTACGAACTAACCAATCGTACTAACTAAGAACGTTACTAGACTAACAATCGTACTCACTAATACAACCTTATAACTAACAAATCGTACTAACTAACAACCTTATAAACCTACAAGTCGTACGAACTAACACCCGTACTAACTGAACAATCGTACTAACTAACAACCTCTAGTAACTAACAAAACGTACATAACCTAAACAACCTTACCTAATTAACAATCGTACTAAATAAACAACCTTACTAACTAAACAACCTTACTAACTAACAACCTTACTAACTTACAATCGTTACTAACTAACAAACCTTACTCTAACCTAACCAATCGTACCAACGTAACAAACCTTACTCAACTAACAACCGTACTAACTTACAAACCATACTAACGTAACACACCTTACTAACCTAGACAACCTCACTAACTAACCAACCTTACTAACTATACAACCATACTAACTAACAACCGTACTCAACTAACACAACCTTCCTAACTAACGATCGTACTAATAACACACCTTATTCGTATTCTAACTAGCAACCTTACTAACATAACAATCGTAACTAACTAAACAACCTTACTAACTGACAATCGTACTAACTAACAACCTTACTACACATACAATCGTCACGTAAACTACACAACCGTACTAACTAACAACGTTACTATACGTAAACAGCCTTACTAACTTAACAATCGTACTAAACTAACAACCTCTACGTAACTAACAATCGTTACTAACTAACAACCTTACTAACTAAACAACTCGTTTTTTTTAACTTAACAAAATAACAACCCTTACAAGAAACAAACGAACTAGAACTAACAAACCTTTACTAACTAAACAATCGTACTAATCAACAACCCTTACGAACTACAACGAATCGCTACTAACTAAACAACCTTACTAATCTAAACAATCGTTACAAACTAACAACTCTTACTAACTAACAATCGTACTAAACTGAACAACCTTTACTAACTGTACAATCGTACTAACTAACACCCTTACTAACTAACCAACCGTACTAACTAAACAACCTCACTAACTAACAACCGTACTAACTAACAACCGTTACTAACTCACAACCGTACTAACGAACAGCCTTACTAACTAACAACCTTACTAACTAACCATCGTACTAACTAACAACCTTACTAAACTAACAAACGTACTGACTAAAAACAAAAAACAAACAGAAACACAAAAACAACCTTACTAACTAACAATCGTCACTAACACTAACAAACTCCCCTTACTAACCTAAACAACGTTACTATACTAAACAACCTTACTAACTAAAACAATCGTCACTAAACTACCAACACCTACTAACTAACAATCGTACTAAACTAACAACCTTACTAAACTAACAACCGTACTAACTAACAACCATTACTAACTAACAACCTTACTACACTAAACAATCCGTGACTAAACTAACAACCTTACTAACTAAACAATCGTACCTAACTAATCAACCTGTACTCTAACTAACAACCGTACTAACTAACAACCATACTAACTAACAACCTTACGTAACTAACAACCGTATAACTGAAACAACCGTACTAACTAACAACCGTACTAACTAACAACCGTACTAACTAAATCAACCTTACTAACTAACAATCGTACTAAACTACAACAACCTTACCTAACTAACACATCCGTACTAACTAACAAACCTTACTAACTATACAATCCGTATCTCAACTAACAACCTTACTAACTAACAACCCGTACAAACTAAACAACCGTTACTAACTAACAATCGTACGAACTAACAACCTTGTACGAACTAACAATCGCTACTAACTAACAACCTTACGAACTGACAATCGTCACATAACAAACAACCCTTACTACAACGTAACAATCGTACTTAATAACAAGCTTACTAAATAACAACCGTACTAACTAACAATCGTACAAATCTAAACACCTTACTAACTAAAAACCTTACTAACTAACAACCTTACAACTAACAACCTTACTAACTAACAATCGTACTTAACTAACACAACCTTACGAACTAACAATCGTACTAAACTAACAACCTTACTACTAACACAATCGTTACTAAACTACCAACACTCTACTAAACTAAACAACCGTACTAACTAACACACCCTTACTAACTAACAACTCGTACTAAACAACAACCTTACTACACTAACAATCGTACTAACTAACACAACCTTACTAACTAACAATCGTACTACACTAACAACCTTAACTAACTAACAACTCTACTAACGAACAACGTTACGAACTAACGATCGCACCTAACTAACACACTTACTAAACTAACAATCGTACTAAACTAACAACCTTACTAACTAACAAATCGTACATAACTACCAACCTTACTAACTAACAATCAGTACTAAAACTAAAACCTTACAACACATCGTACTAACTAACAACCTGATAAACGTACAAATCGTGCTAACTAAAACCTTACTAACTAACAATCGTACTAACTAACAACCCTTGACTAACTTACAATCGTACTAAACTAACAAACCTAACTAACTCAACAATCGTACTAACTAACAACCTTACTAACTTCACAATGTACAACGAGAAAAACCGCATAACTAACACACCTTACTAACTTACAATCAATACTAACTAACAACCGTACGAACTAACAATCGTAAAAATAAACAACCTACTAAACTAACAACCTTACTAAATTACAATCGTACTAACTAACGAACCTTACTAACTAACAACTGTACTAACTAACGAACCGTACGAACTAACAATCGTACGAACTAACAACCATACTAACTAACCAAATCGTACTAACGTACAACCTTACTAACAAGAACCTTGTACTAACTTACAAATCGTTACTAACTAAACACCTTTACTAACTAACAATCGTACTAACATAAACAAACCTCTACTAACTAACAATCGTACAACTAACAACCCTTACAAACTAACAATCGTTGACTAACTAACAACCTGTACTAACCTAACGCTAATCGTACTAACTAACAACCTTACTAACTTACAATCGTACTACCTAAACAACCTTACTAACTTACCAATCGTACTAACTAACAACCTACTAACTAACAACCGTACTAACTTACAATCGTACGAAAACTAACAACACGTACTAACTAAACAATCGTACCTAACGAACAACCTTTACTAACTAACAATCGTACTAACTAACAACCTGTAATAACTAACAATCGTTACTAACGTAACAACCTTACTAACTACACATCGTACTAACTACACCAACCTTACTAACTAACAACCTTACTAAAACAATCGTACTAGCTAACAACCTCTACTAACTAACAATATTACTAACTAACAACTTACTAACTTAACAATCGTACGAACTAACAACCTTACTAACTAACAACGTAGTAGTAACTAACACTTACTAACTAACAATACGTACTAACAAACAACCTGACTCCACTAACAATCGCTTACTAACTAACAACCTTACGTATATAACAATCCAGTACTAAAGTTAACAACCTTACTAAACACTGAACAATATGGACTAACTAACAACTTACAACTAACAATTGTACTAAAAACTAACAACCTTACTAACTAACAATAGTACTAACTAACAACCTTACTTAACTAACAATCCGTACTAACTAACAACCTTACTAAACTAACAATCGTACTACTAACACTTACTCACTTACAATCGAATAACTAACAACAGCTACTAACATAACAATCGTACTAACAACAACTTACTAACTTTACAATCGTACTAATAAACAACCTTACTAACGAACACATCGTACTAACTAACACCTTACTAACTAAAAAATCGTACTAACTAACAACCTTAGTAACTAACAATCGTACTAACAACAAACCTACTAACTAAAACCTTACTAACAACAATGTACTAATAACAACCTTAATCAACAACAATCGTACTAACTAACAACCTTCTCTAACTAACGATCGTATAACAACCTTATAACTAACAATCGTACTACTAACAACCCGTACATAACTAACAATCGTAATAAATTAAACAACTTTGAATAACTAACAATCGTAATAACTACAACTTTATAACTATAACAATCGTACTAACTAACAACCTTACTAAATCACAATCGTAATAAACTAAAAACCTACTAACTAACACAATCGCATTACTAACTAACAACCTTACTAACTAACAATCGTCATACTAAACAACCTTACTAAGTAACAAATCGTACTAACAATCAACTGACTAAACTGAACAATCGGTACTAACTAACAACCTTACTTAACTTACCAAGCGTACTAACTAACAACCTTACAACGAAACAATCGTATACTAAACAAACCTTACAACTAACAATCGTTACTAACTAAAACAACCTTACTAACTAACGATCGTACTAATAACAAACCTTACAACTAACAATCGTAGATAACTACAACCTTACTAACTAACAATCGTACTAACTAACAACCTTTACTAATAAAACAATCGTACTAACTAAACCTTACTAACTAACAATCGTATAACTAACAAACCTTAATAACTACAATCGTTACTAAACTACAACCTTTTACGAACTAACAAATCGTACTAACTAACAACGCCTACTAACTAACAATCGTTACTAACTAACAACCTTAAGGTACTAAAACAAATCTTACTAACTACTCATCGTTAATAACTAACAATCGTATAACTAACAAACCTTACGAACTTACAATCGTACTAACTCAACAACCTTTAACTAACAATCGTACTAACTAACAACCTTACTAAACTAACAATCGTACTAATAAAAATCGTACTAACTAACAACCTTACGAACTAACAACCTTACCTCAACTTCAATCGTATAACTACCAAACCTTACGAACTTACAATCGTACTCACTAACAACCTTACTCAACTAAAATCGTACTAACTAAAACCTTATAACTTAACAATCGTACTACTAGAAACCTCACGAAAGCTAACAACCTTAATTAACTTACAATCATTTACTAACTAACAACCTTACTAACTAACAACCTTACTCCACCTTACGACCTCACTAACGTACAATCGAACAAATCGTATAACTAGACAACCTTACTCATACAAACTTATAACTTACATATCGTACTAACTAACAACCTTACCAACTTACACATGTACTAAACTAACAACCTACTAACTAACCAATCAGTACTAACTACAACAACCTATAACTAACAAAACGTTACTAAATAAACAACCTTACCTAACTAAAATTCGTACTAACTAACACAACCTTACTAACTAACAACCGTACTAACTAACAACCTTACTAACTTACAATCGTCCTAAACTAACACACCTTACTAACTAACCAATCGTACTAACTAACAAACCTTACTCAACTAAACCAACCGTACTAACTCAACAACCATACTAACTAACACACCGTCCTAACTAGACAACCTTACTAACTAACCAACCTTACTAACTAACAACCTTACTAAACTAACAGCGTACTCAACTAACACAACCTTCCTAACTAAACAATCGTACTAACTAACACACCTTATTTTTTTTCTAACTAAACACCTTACTAACTAAACAATCGTAACTAACTAAACAACCTTTACTAACTGAACAATCGTACTAACTAACAACCTTACTAACTAACAATCGTACGTAACTACACAACCCTACTAACTAACAAGCGTACTAACTAAACAACCGTACATAACTAACAATCGTACCTAAACCTAACAACCTTAGTAACTAACATCGTTACTAAACTAACAACCTTACTAAACTATACAATCGTTTTTTTTAACTTAAAAAAATAACAACCCTTACTAAATAAACAAACGAACGAACTAACAACCTTTACTAACTCAACAATCGTACTAACTACACAACCCTTACGAACTCAACGAATCGTACTAAACTAACAACCTTACTAATCTAACAATCGCAGTAAAACTAACAACCTTACTAACTAACAATCGCTACTAACTAACAACCTTACAAACCTACACAATCGTACTAACTAACACCCTTACTAACTAACCAACCTGTACGAACTAAACAACCTTAATAACTAACAACCTTACTAACTAACAACCTTTACTAACTCACAACCGTTACTAAATAAACAACCTTACTAACTAACAAATCGTACTAACTAACCACCGTACTAACTAACAATCCGTACTGAACTAACAAACCTGATACTAACTAACAATCGTACGAACTAACAACCTTACGAAAACAAACAATCGTACTAACTAACAACCTTACTAACCTAAACAATCGTACTAACTAAACAACCTTACTAACTAACAATCGTACTACTAAACTACCGACCTGTAACTAACTACAATCGTACGAACTAACAACCTTACTAAACTAACAACCGTACTAACTAACAAACATTACTAAACTAACAACCTTACTACACTAACAACGCCCCCCAAAACCCCCCCCTCCCCCCCCCCTATGACTAACTAACAAGCGTACTAACTATACAACCGTACCTAACTAATCAACCGTTACTCTAACTAACAACCTTACTACAACTAACAATCGTACTAACTAAAAACTTATAACGAACAACTACTAACTAACAACCGGTACTAACTACAACCTTACTAACTAACAACTCGTACTAACTAACAACTCGTACTAACTAACAACCTTACTAACTAACAATCGTACTAAACTACAACAACATTACCGAACTAACACATTCGTTACTAACTAACAACCTTACTAACTATACCATCGTACTCAACGAGACACCTCACTAACTAACAACCCTTACAAATAAAACGTACTAACTTCAATCTACTAAATAACCTAACCTTACTAAACTAACAACCTTACTAACTAACGGAACATAGTAACTAACAATCGTACATAAACAAACAACACTTACTACAACTAACCAATCGTACATAACTAACAAGCCTACTAACTATACAACCGTACTAACTAACAACCGTACTAAATCTAAACACCTAGTACTAACTAACAACCTTACTAACTAACAACCGTACTACAACTAACCCAAACAACCTTACCTAACTAACAAATCGTACTTAACTAACAAACCTTACGAACTAACAAGCGTACTAAACTAACAACCTTACTAACCGTTACAAATCGTACTAACTAACAACACCTCTACTAAACTAAACAACCGTACTAACTAACAACCTTACCTAACTAACAACCGTACTAACTAACAACCTTACCTAACTAACAATCGTACTAACTAACAAACCTTACTAACACAATCGTACTAACTAACAACCTTACTAACTAACAACTTACTAACTAACAACCTTACTAACTAACAATCGTTACTAACTAACAACCTTACTAACTAACAACCTTACTAACTTACAATCATACTAACTAACAACCTTACTGCCTAGAAACCTTACTTAAACAACCTTACTAACTCAGTTACAATCCGATACTAACAACCTTACTGACTTGCAACCTTACTGACAACCATACTAACTGACAACCTTACTAGCAACCTTACTAACTAGCAACCATACTAACCAACAACCTTACTAACTAGAAACCTTAATAAACAACTTACTAACTTACAATCATACTAACAACAATACTAACTACAAACAACCTTACTAACAACACCTTACTAACTAACAACCTTAATAACTAACAACCATACTAACTAGACAACCTTACTAACTAACAACCTTACTAATTAACAACCTTACTAAATAACAACCTTACTAACTAACAACCTTACTAACTAACAACCTTACTAACTAACAACCTTACTAACTAACAACCTTACTAACTAACAACCTTACTAACTAACAACCTTACTAACTAACAACCTTACTAACTAACAACCTTACTAACTAACAACCTTACTAACTAACAACCTTACTAACTAACAACCTTACTAACTAACAACCTTACTAACTAACAACCTTACTAACTAACAACCTTACTAACTAACAACCTTACTAACTAACAACCTTACTAACTAACAACCTTACTAACTAACAACCTTACTAACTAACAACCTTAACTAACTAACAACCTTACTAACTAACAACCTTACTAACTAACAACCTTACTAACTAACAACCTTACTAACTAACAACCTTACAACTAACAACCTTACTAACTAACAACCTTACTAACTAACAACCTTACTAACTAACAACCTTACTAACTAACAACCTTACTAACTAACAACCTTACTAACTAACAACCTTACTAACTAACAACCTTACTAACTAACAACCTTACTAACTTACAAACCTTACTAACTAACAACCTTACTAACTAACAACCTACTAACTAACAACCTTACTAACTAACAACCTTACTAACTAACAACCTTACTAACTAACAACCTTACTAACTAACAACCTTACTAACTAACAACCTTACTAACTAAACAACCTTACTAACTAACAACCTTACTAACTAACAACCTTACTAACTTACAACCTTACTAACTAACAACCTTACTAACTAACAACCTTACTAACTTACAACCTTACTAACTAACAACCTTACTAACTAACAACCTTACTAACTAACAACCTTACTAACTAACAACCTTACTAACTAACAACCTTACTAACTAACAACCTTACTAACTAACAACCTTACTAACTAACAACCTTACTAACTAACAACCTTACTAACTAACAACCTTACTAACTAACAACCTTACTAACTAACAACCTTACTAACTAACAACCTTACTAACTAACAACCTTACTAACTAGAAACCTTACTAACTAACAACCTTACTAACTAACAACCTTACTAACTACAACCTTACTAACTAACAACCTTACTAACTTACAACCTTACTAACTAACAACCTTACTAACTAACAACCTTACTAACTAACAACCTTAATAACTAACAACCTTACTA
>JAHPZR010005620.1:0-5000 GCA_019787425.1 Platygyra sinensis | reverse complement strand
TGAATTTTTCTGTTGTTCTTCCACTATCGACATCTGGAGTTGAAGGGCTGCTTGGACTCGAGCTGAAAAGGACATTATTTATATGAACAGGGTCAACAATTGAAATGAAAAAACACAATATGCTTTTGCGCAGAACGAAAATCCTGCAACCCCAAGTCAGGGAAACGTGACCAGCAAGATGAGTTGTATCGTAGCACGAGACAAGATCGAGTCAGGTTTTTGTGGGTTCTAATTGCTGGGAAAAAAAACTATTTACCGGAGGCTCAAAAATATCACAACGTTTGAATGTATTTTTCACTGGCGATAAATTTGGGAAAGTTAATTAATTCTTCCTTTGTCTCGCAGTTGCTTTTCAAAGAGGTAGTCATTCCTCGGCATCTATTATTTTTCCTCAGATATTCAGCTCTATTCCGACCTGTATTAATTACCCACAACTGAGGAAGAGACTTAATTCTTTTGCGCGTTTTTGTTTGTTTTGTAGAGCCGACATTCTTTCGCTAAATTTGATTTCTGAGGGAGTGTTTTCTAAAAGGTTACCTTGATAACCTCTGCCGCGTAATCTGCGTTTGAATTTTGTAATGTTTTCTCCAAACGTAGCTTTTGAAGAGTTGGTTCTCAGAAGTCTTAAAGCTTTGCCTTTGATAAAGCCTTTCCTGACGCCTGGAGGGTGGCAGGATGTGAAGTGTGTATACTGGAGAGTTTCTGTCGGTTTGAAGTGCGTGCGCACATCGAGAATGGATTCCTTCTTAAATCTTTCGCCCTTATATACGCATGTATCCAGGAACGTTATTTTTGTATCTGAAATTTCAGCCGTGAATTTCATGGTCGAATGATAGCTATTTGCTAGCTCTATAAACGAGTTTATTTCCTCTTTGTTTATGTTCCATAGAGAAAAGACATCATCGATATATCTTTTCCAAGTGAGCGGCTTAAAGTGGCTGCGGCTAATGATTTCTGTTTCTACCGCGGCCATGAAAATTTTGGCAAAAGAGACTGCCATTTTTGTTTCCATTGCGGTACCATGTGTTTGAAGATAATTTTTGCAGTTAAAATGGAAAGAGTTTTCTTTTACGATAAGCCTAAGCATATCTCTGAGGTAGAGGGTAGGTATGGGAGGTTCGTTAAGGTGGAATATCTCGTATGTTTTACATACAATGTTGATTCCTTCCTCCTGTGGGATGTTAGTATATAGGCTTGTTACGTCCATGGACACTAGCATTGTGTCCTTTACGACCTTCGTTTTCTCTATAAAGTTTAGGAAATCTATTGTAACTTTAAGGTATGATTCTTGAACTTTAGCTATAGGCTGAAGGAGGTAATCAACAAATGATGAGATTTGTTCTGTTGGGCTGTCACAACCAGGTACGATAGGCCTTCCGACCGGGTTTGGCCGGTTTGTGAATCTTTGTAAGGGTATAGAAAACTGGAATTCACCGAGTGGCGGATTTGGCGTTAGGGATAGCCATTTCTCTGTCATTTCATCAATATAGCTACCATAGTAAAGCCCTTTAATGAGTGTCTTGACTCTTTGAGATGTTTCTGTTACCATTGGTAGCGCTAGGGACTCGTAGTTTTCTCTTTTGTCCAGTAGTACCTGTCCCTTCTCCGTAAGGCCAGTTAAACCAGTGATAGTGTATTAAAGCCTACAGAGAACCTTAGAGAATTTATAGCTCTCGCTATACTAAGCTTCAGAAATCCTGGGTACGGTGTCAAGTAGGTGCCGGACGTTCTCCTCTGTTAACCAGGTTTTATGATAAATTGACTTTCCACCTCTCTTATTAATAAGACGATTATTCCATAAAAACTCGTGTTTGATTTCTATTGCATCTTTACCTGAGACGAAATAAACCGGAAGCTTTCAAATCCGATTCTAATTCATTTGAAGTAGCCCCTCAAGTCCTTAAGCACCCCACCGACCTTCTCGTAGTAATAGAAATGTCAAAACAATCTGTTACCAGAACAAATCACAGATTAAAAAGAACAAAAGTTTCTACCTTATTAATAAGCTAGCAATCGTGATTGATGAAAGTGTTGTCGCAGATATATCAAACAATCTTTCAACACACACGACAAGAATCTAAGCCCTTTTATGGCAGATAACTATTTTTAGTAACATAAAGGAACTTTTACGGTTTCTCCAGCATAATGCTACCCCCTATGCGCGTAGCCACAAAACTAAGGTAATTCTGTTGATATTCATTTTTTACTGCATGTACATTACCTCAGGTCAGGCGTCAAACTTTACGTGGGGCTATTTTTGATTATTGGCAAACAAGAATTGCTGACCGTAAAGGTTGTGTCGAATTAGCAATCACATCCGACGCCATTAGGTTCGACGTCTAAATCGACTGTCAAATTCAATTATTTAAGTGACTCAAATAGGTATTTAACGATACCTTAGTAGGAAAACTTACACGTAGAAGTGCAAGTTTTGACTGATTTAATTGTTAAAAGCTTTTCATACTAGATTGCTAGTATTTGTTACATCAGCAGCAGCTGCCATCTTATGAATCTGCCTTACAAATAAAGGTGCATGAATGTCTGTTCGATATCGATTATTGTCACGAAAATCAATTATTGGGAAATAAGAGTTGCTTACCTATTTAAGCCTTGATTCTGATAGCTCTTTGGAAGGTCACTTGTCTCAGAAGGTGTGTCATCTACTTTGCGATCAGGTGGGCGACTATCGAAAGTATAATTGAGATTGAGTAAGCCCAAAATATGATTGATCATCGCACTTATACATACAACTTCAAATATATGTAATTTTTTTATATTCTACATTTTTTATATTCTATTCTATTTACCTTCTACGGGTATATTACGAACTCACAAAGTGGCCAGCTCCCAGATGGCTTGACAGCTCAGTTAGTAGAGCACTGCACCGGTATCGCAGAGGTCATGGGTTCGAATCCCGTTCAGACCTGAATTTTTTTTCGGGCTTCAATTTCACAACTGCTCAAGTTGTGGGCATAGCTGCCATGTTCAATCATATCTTTGCAAAAGCATAACAATACATTTTGTAGCCCTAATAACTTGTGCAATGTGGGATGTGTACAGATGTACGTACCTCCACGGCTTAAGTTTAACTTGAGAATGAGGTGCTTCAGGGCTGAAATGAAAGAAAAAAATTCCGCTCTCGACTTAAATCCCCCTCTTCATACTCTCCCAAGGGGTCGGTATTACTTGCAAAGACATACCAAAACGATAGGGCACAAATCAACAATTGCCATCATTTACTCCCTCTAAACACACCCATAATTATTTTTAATAAAGGAATACCCCAGTTCCGTTGAACTAACCTAATTTTCTGCGTACCTCTCCTCTATACCAATGACCCTCGCCAGCACTCACTTTCACACTGAATTTTCTATAAAAAGCTAATTACAAATATAAGCCCAGGAAATAGGCCACTTTCGATAAATTAAAACTCAGCTTGATAGTGAGGCCTACAGGTCACAAACAAAAGAGATGAATAAACACGCTCATTCAATTTCCTTTGTTTGTGTCCTCAATGCCTCGCTGCCATACTGAATTTTAGTATAGTGGTCTATTGGCTAATGCACATCGCCCAGAATGCCGCGACACATCCGGGAACTTTTTGTGTGTGCCGGCGCTAAAATTCAAAATCGATTAGAGAAAAGTGCCAATAATAACAAAGAATACGGGCAAAAAGCGGCCACCAGTGTGTACGTTTTTCTGTTTCACGGGCATATTTATTTCTCTGGCCAGCGAGTAGCATATGGAAATTGTAGAGAAAGGATCGATAAATGATTTTGAACAAAATTGTTTTTATAAGGTCTCTACAAGTATTATCAAATTCGCTTTGAAAAACAGTCTACTTTGGGAGCTATCTAGTATGGAAGCTGTTATTCAAGAGGAATATTCCGACGAACTGATCGGTTAAGCTGACGGGTAGCATATGGAAAAGTTGGTACCGGATGTCAGGAAAGGTTCTGCCAATTTTCGCTTGTTTACGACGCCTACAAGTATTATCAAAATGTGGTTTTCCGAAAGCACTCCTCAACCTCTGCAAATTTGCCTGTCGGAGACCGTTCGACTCCATGGTTGACTGATTTTGAAACTCCCGCGGGTATTAAAACGGACCCATTTTTGAATAATTATCTCATACAAACAATGGAAAACAATGCTCGCTCAGGTGTAAGACGCGTTTAAACAGAAAAGTCATTTTTTATATTTTCCCCAGTGTCGTCCTCGATCAACGTACAGACTACATAAGCCGATCGAGTAAAAGACTGTCTAATTACTGCTTTGACCCGTCGAGTAAAAGAGGACAACGATAAAATAGAAGCAAGTGTTTCGCGCACCGCACCGACCGATTTACTTCGCACATCAGGCGGTTTGATTGACAACCGCCGATTCATTGACGAGTCCAGGTGCAGTCGGAAATCCGAAAGCTAAATCTATGCAATATTAGTATATACACACTCAGTGATCTTGGTGTTTTAAGCAATCTGATTGGTTCGCTATCTCTGGCTAATGAGCATTATTCACCCCCTACGGAGTGAATAATGCGTAAGCCAAACAAAAATAGAGTATACTTTTGAATTAAGCATACTTTTCATTCACACTGATTTGAACTGTGTTTAAGGACCATTATTCTAGACTGTCACGAGGTTTTTTCGAAAATTAACTATAGATTTTCCATGTTTAAAGATTCTGTAAATAGTTTCGCGAATTCGCGCATGCTTTGTACAGCTTGCACGTTTTCCGAGCATGAATTGACAGGCCAATTAAATCGATTTTTAATGGTTTCCTTCTGAAATGTTGTTGAGATCACTTCCTGTGTATATACTAAAACAATTATTCTCTCAATCTCGGTGAATAGTGGCAGAATATTTACCTCGCGCTTCGCGGCTCGGTAAATATTCTGCCACTATTCACCTCGATTTCAAAGAATAATTGTTAATTATTCCGCGCATCGAAAAACTGGGCACTGCAAGTACATGTCGCGAAAGACAATAGCATTCTGGGCGATG
>JAHPZR010005619.1:20000-34502 GCA_019787425.1 Platygyra sinensis | reverse complement strand
AATGGTTTAAATCCTATTTAGTAAAACAGATTTTTTAATTCGTATTTACAAACGGAGTACTCTCCGAATAAAGCCATTCTAAGGCGTGGAGTTTCCTCAGGACTCGATACTTGGGCCTCTTTAATTTTGTTCCTGATATACATTAATGATCTTACCACTATAGCCGATTACGCTACCGTAAGAATGTACGCAGATGATACTAATATGACTTTTTACCGCCTGTAGCATCCCTGAGTCCTAAACACGATATGAAATATTGATCTCAAGTTTCTCCAGAATGGCTAACACAGCAAATGGACTAACTTTAATGTTTTAAAGACAGAATTTATGCCTAGTTAGGGTCCCAAGGCAAAGAGCAGCGGACTCTTACACAAGACCTTTGATCTCTCCATTAATGTGAATTTTGCTTAAAAGAATAAATAATAGCAAATGTCCTTGGTGTAGAAATTGACGAGTTTTTTTGACATGGGATGCTCATATTTCCAGTTGTAATCTAAAACAAGTATCATCTGGTATAGGAGCCCATAAAGAAGATCCAAGCCATTTGTTTCCTACTTCCAACTTGATAAGTGTTTTACCAGTCTACTGTTGAAACCGTATTTAGATTACTGCAGCGTTTTGTATTGGATGACATCAGTGACCAACTCACTGACAAACTTCAAATATTACAAAATCGTGCTGCCCGAGTAATCACAGGTGCCGATTACCGAATGCCTGTCTAGCGACTTATTGAGTAAACTCGGCTGGTCTAGTCCTAAAGAGAGGAGAAACAAGCCAAAAGCCCTCATGATGTTTAAAATTATGAATGGTATGACTCCAGCGTATTTAGAAGATATTTTTACGAGAAGTATCGGGAGATCGGTTTATAATCTAAGGATCATCAAGACGTAATCTAGCCCTACCGGCAGTTAAAACCGATTACTATCAGAACAGTTTTGCTTATACTGGGGCAAAAATCTGGGATGCATTACCTGATGAAATGAAATACGAAAAACTCCATGAGAGCTTTTAAACACAAATTAGAATCCCTCAACCTCTCTCTTGACTTTTAGTAATACACTTAAGTCGTATAATTCCTTTATTTAATGTATTGATGTAAACTTGTACATATATTTTAAAATGTAAGTTGTAGTTATTTGCACGGCTTTTGTGAAGAACAAAAGTGCAATATTTTGCAATTTTTGATCAAAATCACCGTGGATAAATAAAGTTTTCCTATCCTATCCTACCCTATCTTATCCTATCCTATCCTATTCTATCCTATCCTATCCTATCCTATCCATCCATCCATCCATCCATCCATCCGTCCATCCATCCATCCATCCATCCATCTATCCATCCATCCATCCATCCATCCATCCACCCATCCATCCATCCATCAATCAATCAATCAATCAATCAATCAATCAATCAATCAATCATACAAACATACAATCAATCAAACAAACAATCAATCAATCAATCAATCAATAAATGATTAAAGTTGTCTCAAGGATTTTAATGATGATGTAGTTAGGTTTGTTTTCCAAGAATACCATCGTTATTAGGAAGCTAATTGACTTAGGGGTGCGTCGCTCTATCATACCATGGATCTGCAGTTTCCTTACAGATCGGTTGGAATGCGTCAGATTAGGACAGACCGTCTCCAATTGGCTCCCGGTGCATGGCGGTGTCCCTCAGGGGACCAAATTGGGTCCTATACTTTTTGTTATAATGATTAACGATTTGAAATTGGCCTCCCTGCGTTGCTCATACTGGAAGTATGTAGATGATATCACTATATCAGAATTTGCAGCGGCACGTGAGGTGTCAATTTTGCAATCTTAACTTGATAACATCAGCACTTGGGCTGTTACAAACAATATGGTTCTTAACCCCAAAAAGTGCAAGGAGATGACTTTGCGTTTTTGTAGAGTCGTGGACCATCTCCCATCAGCCTTGGCCATAGACACGAATGCCCTCGAGTCAGTCGATGCTCATAAAGTTTTGGGCGCCACAATTCAAAGTTATCTCAAATGGGATTTGCACATTAATGACGTTTTGGCTAAGGCGTCAAAGAGGTGCATATTCTTCGTGTCCTCAAACGCGGCGAAGTACCACCTGCCGACCTACTTAAGGTTTATTTTGCGCTCATTAGGTCTGTCCTTGAATACTGTTGTCCTGTGGGGCATAATGTCCTCCCTGTCAAACTATCAGATAGCATCGAGCGAGTGCACAAGCGGGCGCTGCGTATCATCTTTTCTGCACTGCACAACCAGTAGGCCTTAGCTAATACCTGGTGTGTATCACTTCACACGAGAAGAACGGAGTTTGTGTAGCAAATTATCTACAAAGATAAATGAGCCCGAGTCCCGTCTTCCCCATTTTGTTCCACCGACTCGGTTGCAGGCGCACGGCCGCTCCCTTCGCAACAAAGACAGACCATCCCTTAAAAGTTGTAAAACTGAACGCTTTAAACGAAGTTTTTTTTTTCCGGCGATGTGCCTTTATGCTCATGGCACGTAATTGAGAAACTTGTGGGAATTCAATGTATAACTTGGTATATATTTCTAGTTGCTAGTCTTTTTTTTATCTAATTTTATTGTATTTCATTCTCTCATTATTGTACGGCCAAGTCCATCTTGAACGTGATGTAACTAGCTTTATCTTTGTAAAATAATTTCGCAATTCGCTTATGTCTAAGCCCGACGATTTTATTAATAAACCAGACTTTATTAAATACCAATGCTTCCCGAGGCGATGTATAGGTATTACCTTTATTGTACGCTTCCAAATTCTTGTATCACCTTATTTTAGCAGTGGGAAGTCCTGATCAGATGGCTATTCCCTAAACTGTAACAAAAAAAAAAACCCATTTTCAGCCATATTTTTTTACTTATTTATTTATTTATTTATTTATTTATTTAGAACGTCCAAAGCCAGTACGACTGCTTGACGTACCTGAAAAGATTGACAAATGTGACTTTCTTTTGAAGTGGAAACCGACAAGTGAAAATGGTGCACCTATAACAAAATACACGGTTTACCATAGGGCAGTGAATGGAAATGGTGCAGTGCAGCCCTGGAAACGTAAAGAGATCCCTTCTTCCTTTCTTCAGCAATATCATGTGTGCAACTTGGAGAGGGGTGAACTCTATGAGTTCAAAGTAACAGCCACAAACAAGAATGGGGAAGGGGATGAAGATAGGCAGCAGTTCAGAAAAGTAAAGGTAGAGGCGGGTAAGTCAACCTTACGTTTTGACAAAAAATTTTCATATATAAGTGGTGCACATTCTATGAATGTATTTCGTATCAAGAAGTTAGTATTTTGCTTAACGGTAAGTCTAAATCTCGCTCTTCTTTTGGTCTTTTTTATTGTTTGAGGCAAAGAATCTCTATTGCTCTCAAGACAGACATAGCGATTTCTCGCGAAGGATACCAATATATTCATTAAATGTAACGTGATTAAACCTCAATCAGTTTATCATTACTTTTAGCCAAGATTTGATATTTCAGTGCCCTAAAGCTCTAGATCACGTGCACTGACAAGTTACGATTAAAGTTGGTACGAGGAATAATGATGGTTAAGTTAATTTTGTTTCACAAGAATCTCAATGTTTTCCCGGGGCAATGTTGAGCGATCGACGTATTGCTTTTTATTGCAGGCTGTTAACTTATTATATCACCTTATTTTAGCAGTCGCACATCCGGCGTGTGCATTTCTGCAGCTACTCGCTAAGGTTATCAAGAATTGTAGATCCTCCTCCTTACTGGAAAGAAACTGGTCAATGTTTTCAAGATAAGGCGCCTACGTGACCTACCTTCTTTTATGATCTCAACAGTTACCGCCACTCTTTGATCAGTTGGCTATTTCCTAAACTGGGAAAAAAATTATTTACACCCATGAATTTTTATTTGTTTCTTAAGCCGTTCCAATGCCAGTACAACTGCTTGACGTTCCTGACAAAATAGACAAAAGTGACTTTGTTTTGAAGTGGAAAAAGACAGATGATAATGGTGCATCTATAACAACATACACGGTTTACCAAAGGATAGCGAATGGAAATGGTCAAGAACTGGCCTGGAAAGCCATCCATTCTTCCCTTACTTACTCGTATCATGTGCTCAGCCTGGAGAGGTGTAAAGTCTATGAGTTCAAGGTAACCGCCACAAACACGATTGGTGAAGGGAAGGATGGTAAGGGGCATTTCAAAACAGTCAAGGTGGAGGCGGGTAAGTGAAGCTGACGTTTTGGTATAAGTTTACCATACATCGAATGAATGCACTTGAGAAGATTGCCAAGTATTTTTGCTGTAACCATTAATCAATCAATCAATCAATCAATCAATCAATCAATCAATCAATCAATCAATCAATCAATCAATCAATCAATCAATCAATCAACCAATCAACCAATCAACCAATCAGTCAATCAATCAATTGCTACTACTATTTAGCCTGGCCTCCTACGCAGACATTCTTTGGGCTTGTCACACAATCGTCCTCCCCCACGTACGTCTGCTGAAGCCAAGGGAACATTCCTTGCCTGGTTTGCTCGCGTCGCGATCACGGCTGCCGACTTTGCCCCAATGGTTGGCTGGAGTTCACGTGACCATTGCTTTAGAGCAACTCGGCGCCGACTAAATAAGTAATTAAAAGCTAACAATGAGCTGAATGATTCATGGCAGCGTCAAGGCTTTCATACTAAGTCGTTTTACTATTAATTAAAGTCTCGCTTTGTTCATCTTTTTCACGGCGAAACAAACAATAGTTTCCCGAAATGGATTTAAACAGATTATCGTAACTGTCTCACACACTCGATGAGCGTGGGGTCTGGCACTAGATGAAAGGACGCGCCAGTGGTTTGGCGTTTTGCAATCATATAACGTTTTCGAGCGAAAGCTAACTTGGTCTTTCACTGGTGTTTATATAATAAAGAACAATATAACCTTCCAAACATAAAACAAACTATGTTTGTGGAAATGTTTCGCAGACATTTACAGAGCCCTGATGAAAACGCCGTATTAGTGTACCTCGGAGGTTCACCAATATGGCGGTCAGAAAATAGTGTAAACATCTGGAACTTACTTTGGCTATCTAGGCAACTGATTATCACTACTGAAAAACAAAAACAGGTATTTACATAAACACTTTCCCTAATGCTTTAATTTCTAAAAGGGTTCAAAACCACGAGATAAGTATATATTTTTCAACAAACTCGATCGTAGCCTTGTGCCACGCAAATACATAATCCGGAAATCTAAAATGCTCTGGTTTCCAAACGAAGCAAGCTATTGAGCTATGAAATTGTAAACAGATATAAATATGCTGCCTCTTATGCCTGACGAGGATACAAATTTTGGTAGATCTTTAGTTTTAGATTTTGAAAAGTGACGATCTATTATCGCGAGAGACTTCAGTCATGCCATTTTTAGCCACCCGAACATTTGAGATTTCAAGCTTGTATTTTTTGACGAGGCATGATGCGTGTCACAGATACGAAATATATCCACTATCTAACCTCGCTAGTCACATTCAGGGTGTTTTTACAATGTATTGGCAGGATCGGGCTACAGCGAGAAATTTCAAACATCAGACTCCAAACTTCAACCAAACGACTCGGGCAGCAAACCCTGGTGCGAAACTACATCCGATGGTATGCTGCTGCATACAATTTTTCGTGCGAGACCCTAATATGAGACCTACAATGTGGGAGCCCACGCTTTTCGTTAGAGACTACAATATCACGCCCCGACAACGCTAGGCCCCACGCTTTTCGTGCGAGACTACAGTATTAGGCCTGGACAATGTTAGACCCCTCGCCCTTCGAGCGAGACTACAAATATCAAGCCCCGACAATCAGACCCCACACTTTCCATACGAGACTACAATATCAGGCCTCGACAATGTCAAATCCCAAGTTCTCGTCGGTCAACTCATTGCGTGAGAATTGAGTGAGCGCGTTTCTTAATCTATTTGTTTTCGTTTTGGCGGTGACCTGAAGCAAACTTCCGCTCGACCAGACATTGAATCAAGCAACCTTTGAGTTTTGTCGCTTACCAGACGTAGTCCCACAGGCGTCCTAAGCTCACGTTTAGAGAAAGCGAAGAATTAATTATCTATTCTTTCATGAGGGCGTCACGGCTGTGTGAGTTGGAACGTGACCTTTCATCTTACGCGGTGTTATGTTACACGAGAGCGTTGAAAATTTGAGCGCTTTATAAGACGTTGTATGAGGAATAAGATATCGTTGATTTACAACGCTAAACACTTCGAAATATCCACGTTTTTTAAGTAAGATGATTAAAACAAACTTACCTCATGTGTGTCCGTTGTGCTTTTTCGTTAGTTTCGCTGTTTTGGGCGTTTTATGCTATCACTGTTCTTCCCTTCATAAGACGGAGTCAAGGCAGCACACTCGGGTTTCGACCGTTGTCAACTCGGAGGCGGTTTGCGTCCAGAAAATTCGTCCGATCGGAATTTTTTTTCACCCACAGTTAAGGCTCTATGATCCTTGCACCCGCACAAGTGTCTCTTCCTCAAAAATCCTCGCGCATTGCGCTGGAAATGAGCATTTTCCACCGCCAATTCTACGATAGGGACTTTAAGATATGGTACGGCGAGGTTGTAGTACGGCGGCAAATAGTGAAGATCACTTCCGGTGACGTCATGTCGCGTGTTCCACTACGGCTTTCCCGCAGTAGTCTTGCTTTCTACTATGGGAAAGTGCCTAGTTTCACGTATTCTTCACTACGTGAGTATAAGCCTGCTGTTTTACTTCTCATTTTAACGTTTCTCTCACTGTCTTAACAGCCTAGTTCGAAGATAAAGTACTCAATTATAAAAATCCGTTCGAAGATAACTGTTTCTTTGCCATTTGTACAGAAAATTTGAACAATTTTAACACCTACATGTATCGTAAGCGACAGTCATATTTTATTGACCGGTCCGAACAGCCGCAGGTAAGAAGGCTTTATATCTACTAAGCAAAGCTGTTCAAACTGTATTTTATAAGAATTGAAACCTCTGTATTTTCGGACTTATCGCATTTTACGAGCACGCTACCCGTGCTGAAATCGAGCTTTTTATCAGTGTTATTGTTATTTTGTTTTGTGGTTGGAATTACAGCGGTTCTAAAAGCAGCTGAGAGGCAAATCTAAGTTTTGGGAGATGAAAGATCGACACAAGAGAAGGAAATCATTGTCATTGATCAAGCCTTTGTCATATGAAAGTAGAATAAAGTCGAACGTATCCATTTTTGTGAAGTACTTACGAAACAATTCATATTTGTACTGCGGTTGTAGATGAAAGTGAAGTGTGATCATCGCAGTAAATTTTTTCCAATTTAAGCAATTGGAAAGAAGAAGCCTGAAAAAATTCAGGGCGTCAACGGGATTCGAACCCATGACCTCCGCGATACGGGTGCGATGCTCTACCAACTGAGCTACGGAAGCCACACTTTGGGAGCGAGGTCAATTTTTTGAGTTCATATTTTCACTCAATAAATATATGAATAAATAATGAATATATGAACTCAATAAATTGACCTCGCTCCCAAAGTGTGGCTTCCGTAGCTCAGTTGGTGGAGCATCGCACCGGTATCGCGGAGGTCATGGGTTCGAATCCCGTTGAAGCCCTGATTTTTTCAGACCTCTTCTTTCCAATAGCCCTTTTCACGGTTAGTTTTTTCTCATTTGCATTACAATGTAATCCAGCGTGGATGCGAGGCAATTTCGGGCTAAAACTACAAAATAGCCCGAAATTGCCTCACATACATGCTGGATTTCATTGTAATGCAAATGAGCAGAGTTAACCGTGAAAAGGGCTATTGCTTAAATTCACTACTTGCACAATACCATAATGCATCTCTTTAATCCCCCAAAATTTTGCATACTCATTGTTTGCAATTTCTCCTGGGACAATCTAAAACAATGCCTATGCAAATTGTTTTGGGGTAAAAGAGGTGTATTATGGGATTTGTGCAAGTAGAGAATTGGAAAAAATTTACTGCCATGATTACACTTCACTTTCGTATCCATTTTTGTTCAGACACGTAGATGCTGAACACCCCGTTGCCGTACAGCGAAATCTTAACCTGTTTGAGGTTTGCGGAGGGAAAGGAGTTGTCAGCCTAGTCTCTCACGGCCGAAGTAGCCGTAGTAGCAGCCCGCCGTAGCGTATCTGAAAGTCCCTGATCTCTTCTTTTTACGGCACCTTGTGATATTGTGGTCGGACACGGCCGCGGAAGAGGCTTGGGCCAAAGGTCAAATTTCACGCTACCTGGGGTGGTACAGTCAATTAATGTACATCACTTACCCCATCCCTGAGTGAATTATCGCCTTGCTCCATTGTCCCGCTCCACTGTACCACCCCGGGTAGCGTGAAATCTGACCTTTGGCCCAAGCCTCTTCCGCGGCCGTGTCCGATCACAATATCACAAGGAGCCGTAAAAAGAAGAGATCGTGGAATCGGCGGTGGAAAATGCTCATTTTCAGCGCAATGCGCGAGGATTTTTGAGGAAGAGACATTTGTGCGGGTGCAAGGATCATAGAGCCTTAACTGTGGGTGAAAAAAATTCCGATCGGACGAATTTTCTGGACGCAAACCGCCTCCGAGTTGACAACGGTCGAAACCCGAGTGTGCTGCCTTGACTCCGTCTTATGAAGGGAAGAACAGTGATAGCATAAAACGCCCAAAACAGCGAAACTAACGAAAAAGCACAACGGACACACATGAGGTAAGTTTGTTTTAATCATCTTACTTAAAAAACGTGGATATTTCGAAGTGTTTAGCGTTGTAAATCAACGATATCTTATTCCTCATACAACGTCTTATAAAGCGCTCAAATTTTCAACGCTCTCGTGTAACATAACACCGCGTAAGATGAAAGGTCACGTTCCAACTCACACAGCCGTGACGCCCTCATGAAAGAATAGATAATTAATTCTTCGCTTTCTCTAAACGTGAGCTTAGGACGCCTGTGGGACTACGTCTGGTAAGCGACAAAACTCAAAGGTTGCTTGATTCAATGTCTGGTCGAGCGGAAGTTTGCTTCAGGTCACCGCCAAAACGAAAACAAATAGATTAAGAAACGCGCTCACTCAATTCTCACGCAATGAGTTGACCGACGAGAACTTGGGATTTGACATTGTCGAGGCCTGATATTGTAGTCTCGTATGGAAAGTGTGGGGTCTGATTGTCGGGGCTTGATATTTGTAGTCTCGCTCGAAGGGCGAGGGGTCTAACATTGTCCAGGCCTAATACTGTAGTCTCGCACGAAAAGCGTGGGGCCTAGCGTTGTCGGGGCGTGATATTGTAGTCTCTAACGAAAAGCGTGGGCTCCCACATTGTAGGTCTCATATTAGGGTCTCGCACGAAAAATTGTATGCAGCAGCATACCATCGGATGTAGTTTCGCACCAGGGTTTGCTGCCCGAGTCGTTTGGTTGAAGTTTGGAGTCTGATGTTTGAAATTTCTCGCTGTAGCCCGATCCTGCCAATACATTGTAAAAACACCCTGAATGTGACTAGCGAGGTTAGATAGTGGATATATTTCGTATCTGTGACACGCATCATGCCTCGTCAAAAAATACAAGCTTGAAATCTCAAATGTTCGGGTGGCTAAAAATGGCATGACTGAAGTCTCTCGCGATAATAGATCGTCACTTTTCAAAATCTAAAACTAAAGATCTACCAAAATTTGTATCCTCGTCAGGCATAAGAGGCAGCATATTTATATCTGTTTACAATTTCATAGCTCAATAGCTTGCTTCGTTTGGAAACCAGAGCATTTTAGATTTCCGGATTATGTATTTGCGTGGCACAAGGCTACGATCGAGTTTGTTGAAAAATATATACTTATCTCGTGGTTTTGAACCCTTTTAGAAATTAAAGCATTAGGGAAAGTGTTTATGTAAATACCTGTTTTTGTTTTTCAGTAGTGATAATCAGTTGCCTAGATAGCCAAAGTAAGTTCCAGATGTTTACACTATTTTCTGACCGCCATATTGGTGAACCTCCGAGGTACACTAATACGGCGTTTTCATCAGGGCTCTGTAAATGTCTGCGAAACATTTCCACAAACATAGTTTGTTTTATGTTTGGAAGGTTATATTGTTCTTTATTATATAAACACCAGTGAAAGACCAAGTTAGCTTTCGCTCGAAAACGTTATATGATTGCAAAACGCCAAACCACTGGCGCGTCCTTTCATCTAGTGCCAGACCCCACGCTCATCGAGTGTGTGAGACAGTTACGATAATCTGTTTAAATCCATTTCGGGAAACTATTGTTTGTTTCGCCGTGAAAAAGATGAACAAAGCGAGACTTTAATTAATAGTAAAACGACTTAGTATGAAAGCCTTGACGCTGCCATGAATCATTCAGCTCATTGTTAGCTTTTAATTACTTATTTAGTCGGCGCCGAGTTGCTCTAAAGCAATGGTCACGTGAACTCCAGCCAACCATTGGGGCAAAGTCGGCAGCCGTGATCGCGACGCGAGCAAACCAGGCAAGGAATGTTCCCTTGGCTTCAGCAGACGTACGTGGGGGAGGACGATTGTGTGACAAGCCCAAAGAATGTCTGCGTAGGAGGCCAGGCTAAATAGTAGTAGCAATTGATTGATTGACTGATTGGTTGATTGGTTGATTGGTTGATTGATTGATTGATTGATTGATTGATTGATTGATTGATTGATTGATTGATTGATTGATTGATTGATTGATTGATTGATTGATTAATGGTTACAGCAAAAATACTTGGCAATCTTCTCAAGTGCATTCATTCGATGTATGGTAAACTTATACCAAAACGTCAGCTTCACTTACCCGCCTCCACCTTGACTGTTTTGAAATGCCCCTTACCATCCTTCCCTTCACCAATCGTGTTTGTGGCGGTTACCTTGAACTCATAGACTTTACACCTCTCCAGGCTGAGCACATGATACGAGTAAGTAAGGGAAGAATGGATGGCTTTCCAGGCCAGTTCTTGACCATTTCCATTCGCTATCCTTTGGTAAACCGTGTATGTTGTTATAGATGCACCATTATCATCTGTCTTTTTCCACTTCAAAACAAAGTCACTTTTGTCTATTTTGTCAGGAACGTCAAGCAGTTGTACTGGCATTGGAACGGCTTAAGAAACAAATAAAAATTCATGGGTGTAAATAATTTTTTTCCCAGTTTAGGAAATAGCCAACTGATCAAAGAGTGGCGGTAACTGTTGAGATCATAAAAGAAGGTAGGTCACGTAGGCGCCTTATCTTGAAAACATTGACCAGTTTCTTTCCAGTAAGGAGGAGGATCTACAATTCTTGATAACCTTAGCGAGTAGCTGCAGAAATGCACACGCCGGATGTGCGACTGCTAAAATAAGGTGATATAATAAGTTAACAGCCTGCAATAAAAAGCAATACGTCGATCGCTCAACATTGCCCCGGGAAAACATTGAGATTCTTGTGAAACAAAATTAACTTAACCATCATTATTCCTCGTACCAACTTTAATCGTAACTTGTCAGTGCACGTGATCTAGAGCTTTAGGGCACTGAAATATCAAATCTTGGCTAAAAGTAATGATAAACTGATTGAGGTTTAATCACGTTACATTTAATGAATATATTGGTATCCTTCGCGAGAAATCGCTATGTCTGTCTTGAGAGCAATAGAGATTCTTTGCCTCAAACAATAAAAAAGACCAAAAGAAGAGCGAGATTTAGACTTACCGTTAAGCAAAATACTAACTTCTTGATACGAAATACATTCATAGAATGTGCACCACTTATATATGAAAATTTTTTGTCAAAACGTAAGGTTGACTTACCCGCCTCTACCTTTACTTTTCTGAACTGCTGCCTATCTTCATCCCCTTCCCCATTCTTGTTTGTGGCTGTTACTTTGAACTCATAGAGTTCACCCCTCTCCAAGTTGCACACATGATATTGCTGAAGAAAGGAAGAAGGGATCTCTTTACGTTTCCAGGGCTGCACTGCACCATTTCCATTCACTGCCCTATGGTAAACCGTGTATTTTGTTATAGGTGCACCATTTTCACTTGTCGGTTTCCACTTCAAAAGAAAGTCACATTTGTCAATCTTTTCAGGTACGTCAAGCAGTCGTACTGGCTTTGGACGTTCTAAATAAATAAATAAATAAATAAATAAATAAGTAAAAAATATGGCTGAAAATGGGTTTTTTTTTTTGTTACAGTTTAGGGAATAGCCATCTGATCAGGACTTCCCACTGCTAAAATAAGGTGATACAAGAATTTGGAAGCGTACAATAAAGGTAATACCTATACATCGCCTCGGGAAGCATTGGTATTTAATAAAGTCTGGTTTATTAATAAAATCGTCGGGCTTAGACATAAGCGAATTGCGAAATTATTTTACAAAGATAAAGCTAGTTACATCACGTTCAAGATGGACTTGGCCGTACAATAATGAGAGAATGAAATACAATAAAATTAGATAAAAAAAAGACTAGCAACTAGAAATATATACCAAGTTATACATTGAATTCCCACAAGTTTCTCAATTACGTGCCATGAGCATAAAGGCACATCGCCGGAAAAAAAAAACTTCGTTTAAAGCGTTCAGTTTTACAACTTTAAGGGATGGTCTGTCTTTGTTGCGAAGGGAGCGGCCGTGCGCCTGCAACCGAGTCGGTGGAACAAAATGGGGAAGACGGGACTCGGGCTCATTTATCTTTGTAGATAATTTGCTACACAAACTCCGTTCTTCTCGTGTGAAGTGATACACACCAGGTATTAGCTAAGGCCTACTGGTTGTGCAGTGCAGAAAAGATGATACGCAGCGCCCGCTTGTGCACTCGCTCGATGCTATCTGATAGTTTGACAGGGAGGACATTATGCCCCACAGGACAACAGTATTCAAGGACAGACCTAATGAGCGCAAAATAAACCTTAAGTAGGTCGGCAGGTGGTACTTCGCCGCGTTTGAGGACACGAAGAATATGCACCTCTTTGACGCCTTAGCCAAAACGTCATTAATGTGCAAATCCCATTTGAGATAACTTTGAATTGTGGCGCCCAAAACTTTATGAGCATCGACTGACTCGAGGGCATTCGTGTCTATGGCCAAGGCTGATGGGAGATGGTCCACGACTCTACAAAAACGCAAAGTCATCTCCTTGCACTTTTTGGGGTTAAGAACCATATTGTTTGTAACAGCCCAAGTGCTGATGTTATCAAGTTAAGATTGCAAAATTGACACCTCACGTGCCGCTGCAAATTCTGATATAGTGATATCATCTACATACTTCCAGTATGAGCAACGCAGGGAGGCCAATTTCAAATCGTTAATCATTATAACAAAAAGTATAGGACCCAATTTGGTCCCCTGAGGGACACCGCCATGCACCGGGAGCCAATTGGAGACGGTCTGTCCTAATCTGACGCATTCCAACCGATCTGTAAGGAAACTGCAGATCCATGGTATGATAGAGCGACGCACCCCTAAGTCAATTAGCTTCCTAATAACGATGGTATTCTTGGAAAACAAACCTAACTACATCATCATTAAAATCCTTGAGACAACTTTAATCATTTATTGATTGATTGATTGATTGATTGTTTGTTTGATTGATTGTATGTTTGTATGATTGATTGATTGATTGATTGATTGATTGATTGATTGATTGATGGATGGATGGATGGGTGGATGGATGGATGGATGGATGGATGGATAGATGGATGGATGGATGGATGGATGGACGGATGGATGGATGGATGGATGGATGGATAGGATAGGATAGGATAGGATAGAATAGGATAGGATAGGATAAGATAGGGTAGGATAGGATAGGAAAACTTTATTTATCCACGGTGATTTTGATCAAAAATTGCAAAATATTGCACTTTTGTTCTTCACAAAAGCCGTGCAAATAACTACAACTTACATTTTAAAATATATGTACAAGTTTACATCAATACATTAAATAAAGGAATTATACGACTTAAGTGTATTACTAAAAGTCAAGAGAGAGGTTGAGGGATTCTAATTTGTGTTTAAAAGCTCTCATGGAGTTTTCGTATTTCATTTCATCAGGTAATGCATCCCAGATTTTTGCCCCAGTATAAGCAAAACTGTTCTGATAGTAATCGGTTTTAACTGCCGGTAGGGCTAGATTACGTCTTGATGATCCTTAGATTATAAACCGATCTCCCGATACTTCTCGTAAAAATATCTTCTAAATACGCTGGAGTCATACCATTCATAATTTTAAACATCATGAGGGCTTTTGGCTTGTTTCTCCTCTCTTTAGGACTAGACCAGCCGAGTTTACTCAATAAGTCGCTAGAAGGCATTCGGTAATCGGCACCTGTGATTACTCGGGCAGCACGATTTTGTAATATTTGAAGTTTGTCAGTGAGTTGGTCACTGATGTCATCCCATACAACGCTGCAGTAATCTAAATACGGTTCAACAATAGACTGGTAAACACTTATCAAGTTGGAAGTAGGAACAAATGGCTTGATCTTCTTTATGGCTCCTATACCAGATGAT
>JAHPZR010005619.1:2500-15000 GCA_019787425.1 Platygyra sinensis | reverse complement strand
GTGTGTCACTTCCTTTTATTGTATTATAAAATAAAATCTTTTCAGTTACAAAGGACAAAAACTTTGCAAGCCGGATTTGAAAAAGTACACTTGGCTGGTGTACAAATAAGAGATGGTAACTTATGTATTGTAAATCTGTACAAAAGCTAACGGATTGAGCAAGTAGTCCCAGGACAGAAATAATCAAAATACTGCACTCGGTTGACATGCTGGTATACAAGAACACCAAATGGCCAACTTGTGTCTACATGATTAAAACTATAACACAAACAGTGGCGATGTATTTTTAATCAAGATACAATGGACGAAAACCGAAGAGTTGATATGATGTTGGGTCTACATGCTATTTTTCCCAAGGATACGGGACACATGCACAAGGATCTGGGAGCTGTCTGGCTATATTACTCCCAGGACTCACTACAGCCGTTTTCTACATGGATCACTGTTCTACGTGCCTCGAGGCCTAGTGTGAAAAGTAAAAGGTCAAGTTTTCTTAGAGTTTACAGTCATGACTTAAAGTTGAAAGGGTAATGGAAAACAATATAATTTTTTCCATAATTTTGCATTGTTGTTAGGAAATAAATCTAAAACTTGAAGAACATTGCAATTTCATTCACAAAATGTGTTTTTTTTTTTCAGATTACGCAGCCAAATATGTCATGTCTTATTGGGGGGAGGGGGGGTGGGTCATGTGATTTTCAGCCTCTATTTAGGGGTGGGTCACTAAGTTTTGTGCTAAATGGAAGGGGTGGGTCATCTGTTTTCTGACCACCACATTTCGAAATGCTCCGGCCCACCCCTCCCCCCCCCCCCCCCCGTACTTTTTGACCAGTCCCTAACTTCGACCAATGAGGGCCTCACGTGCGTTAGAGTGTGTGGGTTTTGTAAGCTTGTGTTCTCAAGGTCAGTCGAGTATTTTTTAGTCCGTGCGTGGTTTCGACAAGGTCCACTGTTTTTTTCTACAAGCTCGAGTATTCATCAATCCCTGCGTGTTTTTGAAAAGGTCCATTGTCTCTTCTGCAAGCTTGACTATTCATCAGTCCGTTCGTGTTTTCGACAAGCTCCATTGTGTCCCCAAGATTGTGTTCAGTGTAGAGTGCGTGATTTTCTGGGAAGTTTTGTTCTATAAAATTCTACTCTAAAAGCCGGAGGAGCAACTCTTACACATGCTGGTTTGATACTTGTTTTACAGGCCGTTGGCAATCGTTGCAAAATTACTTTCCTTTGCGCGGCACCAATGACGGTTTGTGCAGTCCCCAGCGTTTGGAAAAAATGTCAAATTAACAAATTGACGTCAGTTTTTCATGCGTCTGTCCTGTTATTGGTCATGAATTTCGTCATAACATTGTCAAAGTAGCTGAGGATCCACGAGGCGATAGCCGAGTTGATACGTAGTGTTCAAGTGAAATCTTGTTCAGTTATAGAAATGCAGTTAACGGGATGTTTCGTTTGTTTTAAACCAGCTTGTTTTCGAACAATTTATTTTGAAGAAAACAACTATATAATCAGTTTCTTGCGCACTTTCGAGTTGTGGGAAATCATGAATGTGTGAAATATTTACATCGAGTGGAGGTAGATATTGATTGCCGAACATTAAATCTAGGGACAGGGAACCTTCTAGGGTACCGAAAAAAAAAAATTAAGTCCATGATAACAAGAACGGGTAGAAAACGAATAAAATTAGCTCTCCGAAATCTCACTCCCCGTCATTCAGATTGAGAAGCATAGCTACTCATAGAACATTCTTCTTGTTTTGTTCCACAATGTAATGATTGGTAGAGCAATTGCAAAACAAAATGTTCGTATTAATATATTTTGCTATCTATTTGCCTACCTATTTTCTTTTCTTCACCCTGTAATTTCATTTTAATCTCAATATTCTTAGTTCCCTTCGCATATAGTGGGGGTACTTCAGCCCCCTGAACTTGATTATTGATGATGAGTTATTTCCATCCCTTCCCCTACACATCTAATCGGTATCGCAATAGACACATGTACGCATTGCGTACCTATTTTAAGTTTCCCATAGCCAAATGTCTTCGCCCAAAGGACGGTGGCCGTTTTTTACCTTGCTGGAACAAACAGATTATTTCTGAGCGAAAGCGAATGCCATACACTTTGTACCTTAACAACAATTTGATGGATGAAATATATAATTCAGAGACAAATATCTCAAAGAACATCGAGTGAAGAACACAAATGTATCAATACTCAAAAAAGCAAAATAGCACCGCATAGTTATCCAGACATAAATCATCTTCACTAAACCCTCAAAGCGAACTTAACTGAAGAGAAACAACCTCTTGCTCAACACGATTAGTTCACTTGACTCACTTCGCCATTCCAACACCTTTTCCAAAATTTATCGTAATTAAAAAATTCATGATACGGATTTGCAAGCTTATGAGTAGCAACCTTGACACAATCTTCAACTTCAATTTACCTTAAGGAATATAGTACCTAATAGAATTCTTAAATGCTGAGATGTCCGTAGGAAAAAACCAGAGAAGCGAATTAACTCTCGGAAGTACAAGGAGGCGGTGGATTCAACCCCCCTCCCCCAAGGTTTTTTTAAGATTTTGTCGTGGGGATTTTCTCTGCACAGCTCTCCATTTCAGTAGCTGTTCGTTTATCTTTAAGACACTTTTTGCTGAAAATTTGGTGAAATTCGACCGATAGATGTATGAGATTAAGGGAAGTGAGGTGTTGTTTGCGGGTTGTTACGAGATATGAATTCTATTCCTTGAAATGTTGTAAGCTTTAAGGCTCTGTTCCTGGCCCTAAAACAGTTATAACGCAACATTAAGTTGCATTAAAGTCATATTTACATGTTCAGCTGTTTAAAACTGTAACTGTGAGTAAAACTTTTAATTTTGTCGCGCAAAACCAACCTTAGACTGAAAAAAAGGGGAAAAATAACAAGAAATCCGCCATATTGGATGACATCATAGGCCCCCAGCGGTGCAATTTGTATGTGTAACCCATAATATTTGCCTAGTCGTGTAGACGATATAACAGGCTATCTATTGCTGGTATCACTTTTTCAAAGTATCTTAACCCAACGAAAACCCAAGGGGGGGGGAGCTCCTACCACCCCCACCCCTTATACCACGGTGGGAGTATGAGTTTGCTTGTACATCCGAGGGTTAAACCCGACGTAGCAGCCATTACGGCAAAACATCACGAAAGGCGTTGTCAGATTTATTGCTACGGCTGGATGCAACCGACGTACATGCGCAGTGTCTCATTTTGGGGAAAATTTACTAACGGCAGCCGTATCAGCGCTAGCCCTAGTGTTCTCTCCGCGGATAGATAGATAGATAGATAGATAGATAGACAGACAGACAGACAGACAGACAGACAGACAGACAGATAGATAGATAGATCCTTACTGTGCACGCAAATTCACAAGCCACGTCATGCATGAGCGCGCGCGCGCTAAGTCATAATATAGACAAACGATAGGGCAGATGGCCATTGCTAAAGCTTTGCCTGGATTTAACGATCTTGGACGTTCGGTGACCCCAATTTTTCTTTGGATAGATCATTTCCTCTACTGATTTTCTACGTTTAGGAAAAAAGTGAAGAAAATCAATCGACTAGAAAATTGAATTTTTGGCAAAATGCACCATCGAATTCCGTTCTTAATAGCTCTTTGTGCACCTGTGCGGCGGTTTCAAATGCCTCTTAAAGGGTTAAATTTTGTGAAAACGTTAGTAACATTTGAAATTATTTAGGCAACAGAGCCACTTCTACAAAATATGACTAAGATCGTTTGCCTCCGTTGACTCACCTTTGATATTTTTAACTGTAAATCCCTGTAGACCGTGCTCAATTATATGGGACAATTTTTCGAAATCAGGGTCGTTTTCCACACGCTTTATCTCTGAAACGAAGACGGTGACCCCCCAATCTTTTTGCATTTCTGGCACAAGTAACTCATTATCTACCTGCAGTAAAAATTTAAAATAATTCTATAGACTGGAAAATTTTCGCGCGAACGTCCTTAACTACCCATGCTCTTCTCCTCTTGACCGATAAGATACAAAGATCAATTGAAAATGGCACCTACTCCTGCAGAATCTTCTTTAGATCTATGTAAAACATTTGATACAGTTGAACATAAAATTTAATCAGCCAAGTTGGAGTATTATGGCATACGAGGTGTTTCAAATGATTGGTTTGTATTTGTCTCTTTGCTTGGTATTAATTCTGCCGATTACCAAACTGTTACATGTGGAGTACCACAAGGCTCAGTGCTTGGCCCTCTCCTTTTTCTTCATATATAAATGATATGCCTAAATGCTCCAATGTCTTAGAGTTTCCCCATTTTTGATGATGATAGAAACTTGTTTCCTAATAATTCTAACATTCTAAAATTAGAAACCAATTTAAGCGTAGAACTAGAAAAGGTAAGCCAGTGGTTATATGCTAGCAAATTAACTTTTAATTTTGAAAAAAAAAACAGCTTTGTGGTACTTTATTCTCTCCAAAGAAGAATAAGTTGAATCTTAGTATCTCCAATATGTCTGTGAAATCTGATAATCAAGTTAAATATTTAGGACTCATTTTTTTATTCCAATTTGAATTGGAAACCATACTTATACGATCGAATTGAGTGAGTAGGTTTTAAGAGGTATTGTGTACTGTCTAAAATTTGATATTATGTAAATAGAAACATGTTACATCAATTGTATCATTTAATTATCTACCCCTTCCTCACCTATGGTTTATAAATTTGGGGCAAAACTCATACTGCTACTCTTAAACCCTTAATAACTCTTCAAAAGAGCGCTATACGTACTATAACGTTTTCAAAACCAGATGAACACTCTGAGCCTCTTTTTAAGGAATTAGAGATCCTTAAATTACTGATCTTGTTATACCCTTCACAATGCACTCCTCGTGTATCATTATCACTATGATCTTCAATTCTTCGATCTTCCTTTGAAAATTATTTTTAAACCGTAGCATCCATACAACACCAGGCTTGCTTCTAAATCAACCGATTACATCAATACCATCAAAACAAACTATAGTAAATTCAACATTCGCTTTGCAGCTGTAAAAGTTTGGAATCACCTTGACGAAAGCATAAAACACCTCCCCATTACAACATTTAAAAACAAAGTTAAGTCAGCATCTTACAGTCTTACTGCTCATGATTTTTCAACTGGTATTTGTTTACCTATTTATTTATTTATTTATTTATTCATTCATTCATTTATTCATTTATGTATTCTTTTCACCTTTTTTTTTATTGACTAATTAATTGCTTTCTCAAGCTTTATTGCCGCCTACCTCCTATACGATACGATATATAATAAAAGCTTGTTGCTTGTGTCATTGTTGTTGTTGTTGCTGTTGTTAGTTTACAAGATCAAATGCTCCCACTGCCAGGCTTCCTACATTGGTGAAACCTTAACAAGAGACTGACTGAACACAAACCAGCCACGAAAAATGGGTGATGCCAGCAATCACATTGCTGTACATCATCAACTGACAAGCCAACAGTGTTGTATGGATGCTACGGTTTAAAAATAATTTTCAAAGGAAGATCGAAGAATTGAAGATCATAGTGATAATGATACACGAGGAGTGCATTGTGAAGGGTATAACAAGATCAGTAATTTAAGGATCTCTAATTCCTTAAAAAGAGGCTCAGAGTGTTCATCTGGTTTTGAAAACGTTATAGTACGTATAGCGCTCTTTTGAAGAGTTATTAAGGGTTTAAGAGTAGCAGTATGAGTTTTGCCCCAAATTTATAAACCATAGGTGAGGAAGGGGTAGATAATTAAATGATACAATTGATGTAACATGTTTCTATTTACATAATATCAAATTTTAGACAGTACACAATACTCTTAAAACCTACTCACTCAATTCGATCGTATAAGTATGGTTTCCAATTCAAATTGGAATAAAAAAATGAGTCCTAAATATTTAACTTGATTATCAGATTTCACAGACATATTGGAGATACTAAGATTCAACTTATTCTTCTTTGGAGAGAATAAAGTACCACAAAGCTGTTTTTTTTTTCAAAATTAAAAGTTAATTTGCTAGCATATAACCACTGGCTTACCTTTTCTAGTTCTACGCTTAAATTGGTTTCTAATTTTAGAATGTTAGAATTATTAGGAAACAAGTTTCTATCATCATCAAAAATGGGGAAACTCTAAGACATTGGAGCATTTAGGCATATCATTTATATATAGAAGAAAAAGGAGAGGGCCAAGCACTGAGCCTTGTGGTACTCCACATGTAACAGTTTGGTAATCGGCAGAATTAATACCAAGCAAAGAGACAAATACAAACCAATCATTTGAAACACCTCGTATGCCATAATACTCCAACTTGGCTGATTAAATTTTATGTTCAACTGTATCAAATGTTTTACATAGATCTAAAGAAGATTCTGCAGGAGTAGGTGCCATTTTCAATTGATCTTTGTATCTTATCGGTCAAGAGGAGAAGAGCATGGGTAGTTAAGGACGTTCGCGCGAAAATTTTCCAGTCTATAGAATTATTTTAAATTTTTACTGCAGGTAGATAATGAGTTACTTGTGCCAGAAATGCAAAAAGATTGGGGGGTCACCGTCTTCGTTTCAGAGATAAAGCGTGTGGAAAACGACCCTGATTTCGAAAAATTGTCCCATATAATTGAGCACGGTCTACAGGGATTTACAGTTAAAAATATCAAAGGTGAGTCAACGGAGGCAAACGATCTTAGTCATATTTTGTAGAAGTGGCTCTGTTGCCTAAATAATTTCAAATGTTACTAACGTTTTCACAAAATTTAACCCTTTAAGAGGCATTTGAAACCGCCGCACAGGTGCACAAAGAGCTATTAAGAACGGAATTCGATGGTGCATTTTGCCAAAATTCAATTTTCTAGTCGATTGATTTTCTTCACTTTTTTCCTAAACGTAGAAAATCAGTAGAGGAAATGATCTATCCAAAGAAAAATTGGGGTCACCGAACGTCCAAGATCGTTAAATCCAGGCAAAGCTTTAGCAATGGCCATCTGCCCTATCGTTTGTCTATATTATGACTTAGCGCGCGCGCGCTCATGCATGACGTGGCTTGTGAATTTGCGTGCACAGTAAGGATCTATCTATCTATCTGTCTGTCTGTCTGTCTGTCTGTCTGTCTGTCTGTCTATCTATCTATCTATCTATCTATCTATCCGCGGAGAGAACACTAGGGCTAGCGCTGATACGGCTGCCGTTAGTAAATTTTCCCCAAATGAGACACTGCGCATGTACGTCGGTTGCATCCAGCCGTAGCAATAAATCTGACAACGCCTTTCGTGATGTTTTTGCCGTAATGGCTGCTACGTCGGGTTTAACCCTCGGATGTACAAGCAAACTCATACTCCCACCGTGGTATAAGGGGTGGGGGTGGTAGGAGCTCCCCCCCCCTTGGGTTTTCGTTGGGTTAAGATACTTTGAAAAAGTGATACCAGCAATAGATAGCCTGTTATATCGTCTACACGACTAGGCAAATATTATGGGTTACACATACAAATTGCACCGCTGGGGGCCTATGATGTCATCCAATATGGCGGATTTCTTGTTATTTTTCCCCTTTTTTTCAGTCTAAGGTTGGTTTTGCGCGACAAAATTAAAAGTTTTACTCACAGTTACAGTTTTAAACAGCTGAACATGTAAATATGACTTTAATGCAACTTAATGTTGCGTTATAACTGTTTTAGGGCCAGGAACAGAGCCTTAAAGCTTACAACATTTCAAGGAATAGAATTCATATCTCGTAACAACCCGCAAACAACACCTCACTTCCCTTAATCTCATACATCTATCGGTCGAATTTCACCAAATTTTCAGCAAAAGTGTCTTAAAGATAAACGAACAGCTACTGAAATGGAGAGCTGTGCAGAGAAAATCCCCACGACAAAATCTTAAAAAAACCTTGGGGGAGGGGGGTTGAATCCACCGCCTCCTTGTACTTCCGAGAGTTAATTCGCTTCTCTGGTTTTTTCCTACGGACATCTCAGCATTTAAGAATTCTATTAGGTACTATATTCCTTAAGGTAAATTGAAGTTGAAGATTGTGTCAAGGTTGCTACTCATAAGCTTGCAAATCCGTATCATGAATTTTTTAATTACGATAAATTTTGGAAAAGGTGTTGGAATGGCGAAGTGAGTCAAGTGAACTAATCGTGTTGAGCAAGAGGTTGTTTCTCTTCAGTTAAGTTCGCTTTGAGGGTTTAGTGAAGATGATTTATGTCTGGATAACTATGCGGTGCTATTTTGCTTTTTTGAGTATTGATACATTTGTGTTCTTCACTCGATGTTCTTTGAGATATTTGTCTCTGAATTATATATTTCATCCATCAAATTGTTGTTAAGGTACAAAGTGTATGGCATTCGCTTTCGCTCAGAAATAATCTGTTTGTTCCAGCAAGGTAAAAAACGGCCACCGTCCTTTGGGCGAAGACATTTGGCTATGGGAAACTTAAAATAGGTACGCAATGCGTACATGTGTCTATTGCGATACCGATTAGATGTGTAGGGGAAGGGATGGAAATAACTCATCATCAATAATCAAGTTCAGGGGGCTGAAGTACCCCCACTATATGCGAAGGGAACTAAGAATATTGAGATTAAAATGAAATTACAGGGTGAAGAAAAGAAAATAGGTAGGCAAATAGATAGCAAAATATATTAATACGAACATTTTGTTTTGCAATTGCTCTACCAATCATTACATTGTGGAACAAAACAAGAAGAATGTTCTATGAGTAGCTATGCTTCTCAATCTGAATGACGGGGAGTGAGATTTCGGAGAGCTAATTTTATTCGTTTTCTACCCGTTCTTGTTATCATGGACTTAATTTTTTTTTTCGGTACCCTAGAAGGTTCCCTGTCCCTAGATTTAATGTTCGGCAATCAATATCTACCTCCACTCGATGTAAATATTTCACACATTCATGATTTCCCACAACTCGAAAGTGCGCAAGAAACTGATTATATAGTTGTTTTCTTCAAAATAAATTGTTCGAAAACAAGCTGGTTTAAAACAAACGAAACATCCCGTTAACTGCATTTCTATAACTGAACAAGATTTCACTTGAACACTACGTATCAACTCGGCTATCGCCTCGTGGATCCTCAGCTACTTTGACAATGTTATGACGAAATTCATGACCAATAACAGGACAGACGCATGAAAAACTGACGTCAATTTGTTAATTTGACATTTTTTCCAAACGCTGGGGACTGCACAAACCGTCATTGGTGCCGCGCAAAGGAAAGTAATTTTGCAACGATTGCCAACGGCCTGTAAAACAAGTATCAAACCAGCATGTGTAAGAGTTGCTCCTCCGGCTTTTAGAGTAGAATTTTATAGAACAAAACTTCCCAGAAAATCACGCACTCTACACTGAACACAATCTTGGGGACACAATGGAGCTTGTCGAAAACACGAACGGACTGATGAATAGTCAAGCTTGCAGAAGAGACAATGGACCTTTTCAAAAACACGCAGGGATTGATGAATACTCGAGCTTGTAGAAAAAAACAGTGGACCTTGTCGAAACCACGCACGGACTAAAAAATACTCGACTGACCTTGAGAACACAAGCTTACAAAACCCACACACTCTAACGCACGTGAGGCCCTCATTGGTCGAAGTTAGGGACTGGTCAAAAAGTACGGGGGGGGGGGGGGGGAGGGGTGGGCCGGAGCATTTCGAAATGTGGTGGTCAGAAAACAGATGACCCACCCCTTCCATTTAGCACAAAACTTAGTGACCCACCCCTAAATAGAGGCTGAAAATCACATGACCCACCCCCCCTCCCCCCAATAAGACATGACATATTTGGCTGCGTAATCTGAAAAAAAAAAACACATTTTGTGAATGAAATTGCAATGTTCTTCAAGTTTTAGATTTATTTCCTAACAACAATGCAAAATTATGGAAAAAATTATATTGTTTTCCATTACCCTTTCAACTTTAAGTCATGACTGTAAACTCTAAGAAAACTTGACCTTTTACTTTTCACACTAGGCCTCGAGGCACGTAGAACAGTGATCCATGTAGAAAACGGCTGTAGTGAGTCCTGGGAGTAATATAGCCAGACAGCTCCCAGATCCTTGTGCATGTGTCCCGTATCCTTGGGAAAAATAGCATGTAGACCCAACATCATATCAACTCTTCGGTTTTCGTCCATTGTATCTTGATTAAAAATACATCGCCACTGTTTGTGTTATAGTTTTAATCATGTAGACACAAGTTGGCCATTTGGTGTTCTTGTATACCAGCATGTCAACCGAGTGCAGTATTTTGATTATTTCTGTCCTGGGACTACTTGCTCAATCCGTTAGCTTTTGTACAGATTTACAATACATAAGTTACCATCTCTTATTTGTACACCAGCCAAGTGTACTTTTTCAAATCCGGCTTGCAAAGTTTTTGTCCTTTGTAACTGAAAAGATTTTATTTTATAATACAATAAAAGGAAGTGACACACTCCAACACCAACCCACAGTCTGTCAAGTTCTTTACGCATAGCCAACAGCTCCCACATGTGTTGTGTGGAGTTGGGGCTTTAATAAAGGGGTGCTTTGCTGTCTATGGCTGCCACTACCTGAGTGATATGGCTGTGGGCATGCCAGATCGTGGGTTGGTGTTTGAGTGTTTCACTTGCTTTTATTTGTGCAAAAAGAGTTACCTTTGTTGTAGATTGTGTCAAATGTGTGCCAATTCCCATAAAAAAAAAACAGGATGACCCACCCCTGTGGGTAGCTGAAAATTGCATGACCCACCCCTTACCAAGGGTTCAAAAACTGATGACCCACCCCCTCTCTGCTCCGGCCCCCCCCCCCAATACTTTTTGACCAGTCCCTTAAACGCGTGGACCGACTCCTTGGCAACACGGATTAAGTACATGTGGGTCGCTCGTTACGATTTCACATGTGATTAGTCGGAATTGGCCTGACCGACTCTCCTCGGTATCACGGATCACTTATTGATTAGCGATTGCATATCGACAACTTAACAAACTTTTTTTTCCGTCTTAGTGTCCACCTGTGTATGCGCAGTAGACACAATGAGATTTTAGACTCCTAGTTCATGTTTGTGACATCTTTGTATTTCGCTTTATTAAAATTTTGCAGACCACGGAGACGTACTCTTCCCAGACCTTTTTAGTCATGGTAGCCGTAATAGCACTAGCCGTAGTGATTTGCTTAAAGGGGCTCAGTCACGGCATCTTGAGTTATTTTGAACATCGAAAAAAAATAACCGTTAAATTGAAGGAAACCTAAAAATAACACTTTGTAAAGATAGAAAAACATCAAAGAGACGATAATAAACCATAAAGCTAGGAACAAGGATGGTTAAGGATGGAGAAGATTGACGCGGATTGCAAACAACGAATTTGAAAAGTTGTGCTAAGCTTTTCAAACGTGACTGAGCTCCTTTAAACCCGGGCCTACTGTCAGTCCATAGTGCCCGTCTACGGAAAATACCCGGATGGATAGTAGCCTTCTGTCTCGGAACTATCTTCTAATAGTTGCATTGCCCTTGGAAATTTGATGTTCTTAAACATATTTTAATTACATCAGATTTCCACGGGGCACCTATCAGCCGATAGCTCTTCGACAGAAACACTCTATTGTTTAATTAGTCCGTGGCGATCTCTAGCCAAGGACACCAATATATCCATTAACAAAACTACGTGATGAAACGTACAACAACAAGCTTTATTTCTAAGTTAAAAAGTAAAACTTTATTTACAGTATAATATATTAACGGAAAGGAAAATGGTAACGTTTACTCAGAATAACTAAAGAGCTAATCGAGCTGAGTAAAAGTAGATAATGTTTAAATACAGGAGGTGGGTTGGCACTAAAGTTTGAGCAAATCAATAAACCAATTTTGATATGTTAAAATTCAGCCAAAAACAATGGATCTCACTACGAGGTTCTGGGGAATAACTACAGAGTTTGTGGGGTTTATTCTTTAGAGCCCAATGCTGAGGTCTAATGTGTTAGACTGAATTTTATTCTATCGAAATTGGTATATTAATTAGTGAAAAAAAAGAAAAGAAATAAACAGATATACATTGGTTGAAAACTCATGAACGGTAAGACTCTAGGATGTTTGACTTGACTTCGTTTTTAAATTCTTTAAGGAAGAAGTGTTTAATACTTTTGTCAAGGTGATTCCAAACTTTTACAGCTGCGAAGCGAATGTTGAATTTACCATAGTTTGTATTGATGGCATTGATGTAATAGGTTGAAGATTTAGAAGCGAGCCTGTTATTGTATGAGTGTACTGCTGCTACTGTTTAAAAATAATTTTCAAAGAACGATCGAAAAAGATCATAGAGATAATGATGCTTGAGGAGTGCATTGTGAAGGGTAACAAGATCAGCTAATTTAAGGATCTCTAATTCCTTAAAAAGAGGCTCAGACTGTTCATCTGGTTTTGAGAAAGTTATAGTACGTAAAGCTCTCTTTTGAGGAGTTATT